>JAFIRS010001963.1:0-268366 GCA_018342105.1 Gonioctena quinquepunctata
GACCTCCATCCGGATGAGGTCGGTTGTGGGAGCCCTGTCTCCTCCTTCTGGGAACCAGAGTATGATCCTGCGAGGGGGTTAGCCTAGCAGGAACACGGCCGACACCAGAGGAAGTGTTTGCTTTTTCCTCCCGGATGCGCTTAAGCTGACGGTCCGATTTTGCATCCTAGGCTGGGTTAAGTGGTGGCGCCACTCACCAAGGTCATTGCTGGTGTTGTTTGACCTACCCTGCTTATTATTATTAATATTATTAATATTATTATTATTATTATTATTATTATTATTATTATTCGGGATGCAATTCTGAGAAGTTTTTTTTTTCTGCTGACAAAAATTGCAATTGTTATTAATAAAAAACAAAAACAAGAAAAATGGTTCAGTTTCATGAGAATAACTCGAAAACTATAAGCGATAGCAAAAATGAAAAAAATAATATTGAAGGGAAAAAAATTTCCAATAAGAAAGTTTTAACAATTATAGGCAAATAACTGAAACTACTGTTATCAGAAAAATAATCGAAAGAAAAGGTTAATATCTTATGAAAGTGGAAATATTGTGTCCGAAATACATATAATGAATGAAATAAGGGAATTTTGTGGCATAGTGGACAAATTATTGAATTTAAGAAAACTAGCATCCTCAAGTGGGAGTCGAACCCACGACCTTATGATCTCTAGCCATAGGCTTTACCAACCAAGAAGGGAATTTTGTGGCATAGTGGACAAATTATCGAATCATTTCATTATATGTATTTCGGACACAATATTTCCACTTTCACATTATATATTTGGCTGAATCTTATCAGTGGTTAGAAATCATTTTCCCGAATCTGCTACTGAAATCGTCAAATAACGATGAAGTCAGAGTGACAGGTAACGGATTTCGACGGCCAGTGATAAGTACGTTTGATCTTCGACTGATTTCTAGCATGAACCCTAAATTATGGAATTGAAGGACTCACGAGTGTGTGTCGATTCCTATGTCCTGGAATAGCTCAGTTGGTAGAGCGTATGGCAATAGATCATAAGGTCGTGGGTTCGACTCCCACTTGAGGATGCTTTTTTTCTTTAATTCAATAATTTGTCCACTATGCCACAAAGTTCCCTTCCTTCGTTAATATCTTATTTCAACAAATATAGGTTCATCAGAGATTAGCAAAACGGCTTTTATCCTGGTAGACCGACGTTAACAGCCATTTGTATGTTCGTAGAATATATCTACGGATATATTGATCGAAAGATGCTCGAAGGTACACTATTTTTCAACCTCACCAAAGCCTTTGATTGTCTAGATCTAGATCAAACAGAAACCAAATTATACTCACTGGGCATTCGTGCGTATTGAAGAGGATCATGTAATTTTTGAGGCAAAGAATATAATCGTTGAGCTCAACGGAGCCCAATCTGAAATGAATAACGGGGGTCAACTGATATTATTGATATTTATCAATGATCCGAGGCTACTGATTCGTTAGTGATGTATGCCACTGAGTAGTGTAGCTGTACCGTTTCTGGCGCAAACCTCACAATTTTGCCGCTAGATGGCTCCACCTTTCACATCGTGTATAGCGCTCGATGATGGAGACGCGAATTCCCTTTCCATTCAGTGGGGGTTGAATTATTTTTTTGTTAAAAAAAGTAGAAAACTAAAATAAAAAATCGACCTGTCCGAGTTTTACCTCCGAAAATAATTATATATATATATATATATATATATATATATATATATATATATATATATATATATATATATATATATTGTTATGTTTAGAAGTACGTGTTAGATGTTCAAATAGTCGAAATAAATATATAAAATTGAAAAAGCACATAAATAATAAAATGTTCATATTTAGTCATTTATGCTGTGTTATTTTGGAGTTTTTCTGAAGATTCTACCGTTTTTTCTGGAACCCCATTCACTATTAATCGATACCCATGAAATAAACATGTTCTCAACGTTACAAGCAATTGGCTTAATTTATAAAATTATAGAAATCAAAATTTACTAATATATTTTTGAGACAAGCAGACAACAAAATGTTGAAGTTAGAACATTCTGTATATGAAAAATTATAAATATTGAAAATATGAAAACAAAAAAAACATGATTTTTACATGTCTTGTACCTAGTATGTAAGATTTTTAGAAATGATTCGTAAATGAAAACTGTCAGATAATTGAAAATAATGGAAAGTGCAACAAAAAAGTGCGTGTAAATGGAAAATTCGGGAAAAAACAAAGGATGTCTGGTATCAAGGAAGAAAAATCAACAAGCTAGGAAGATTGAAAAAAAAATATTTTGGAAGAACGATATCACGAAATTTGTATTTAAAAAATCAAGTATATTTTCGATATAAAACAGTTATTTGCCAATACAAAACAAGGAAACACTAGAAAGAATTGTAGCTGATAAAGAAACCCAGATACAGAACGAATCATACCTTTTCATTTGAGACAAATACCAGTACCAGGGCGAATTCACATTCGACAAGGGGGCTGCAGTTTGGCACGGCAATTTCCAGGAACGGGAGAGCGATCCGAGACACTGAACAGTTCCGTGTTCAAGAAGCCACAGGTACTTTGAACCATAAAAAGTTACTAAACTCAGTGCATTTCAAAATTGAATCCTTTTAAAGAACCGTTTTGATAGAACACTTTCATAAATTGGTATATAGACCACATAACCTACAGAAATAGGTTACATTCCACTTTTTTTCGACATGTTTTTTGGGTAACCTTCCACAGTCTGAAAATGAAAATATAATCAGAAAAATCTATACGAGTGTAGAAAGGGCAAACTAATTAATTCACCCCGATAAGTTACTGCGTTCACCAAATAATATTTCCTACAGAAAAATGATTCGATTTGTCAGTACCTTCTCGTTCCCTGAATATGCCTATAAAGGAATAGAAAAAATTCAGAAGATACTTCTCTATAGTTTTTGATTGACGTTTCGGGGACTATATCTGCCCCCGTTCTCAAAATCTTCTAAATCTCCTTCAACTGTTTTAATAATCTGGACTTTTTCTTGCAGTCCTTTTCGCTTTTTCAACTGACGGATGTCAATTGAGATCTTCCAAAAAAGTTTGAGAGTGACGTATTGCTCATTTGATATATGGGGTGTTGTTCAGATCACTTTATCAGCATTCTACCATAATTCCTCTCTGGGTAGAGGTAACCATGTATTACCCATTTCAACAGAATTTGTTGAAAAGCAGTTGTTATTGGAAAGAAGAATACATGCCGTTTCTTTCAATTTTCTCCTCTTTTGATGTGGTTCTTTCATCAAGATTTTTGTTCCATTCCATTCAATCGTATGATCGCCATTGGATGTGAGGATATGTTCTGCAATTTTCGATCCGATTATTTGTCGATTTCTGATGTAACTCTGATGTTCACTTTGGCGCACTTCCAATGGTCTTGACGTTTTACCTATATAACTATCACCATACGAACATGGTATGTTGTAAACACAGTCTTTGGTACTTTCTTCTGCGTTTTTTGATTTTGTTTGTGTTAGTATAGATATTAGTGTGTTTATTATTCTAAATGATGTGCTCACATCATACTATGTCCAATTCGTTTGATCTTTTCAGTTAATCCGGGGACATAAGGTATTATGTTGGTTGTGAAATGTGTAGGTGGTGGGTGAACTCCTGTTGGTTCTGTTAATTGGTTGTTTGATGGATTTTTGTTTTCAATGTCACTGATTGTTTTTTCCACAAACTGATCCGGATATGCATTTTCCTTGAGAACATATTTTATGAGGATTATTTTTCCCTGTAGATTCTGGTTGGAATTGCAAACTAGTTGGGCACGATTATAGAGACATTTAACCATGCCTTTTTTCACACTGGCATGATGATTTGAGTTGGAGTGTAGATATCGATTGGTATGCGTCTTCTTTCTGTGTGCAGATGTTTTCATTCGGGATGATGATTTTTAGATCATGACATCTAAAAAGGGGAGTTGGTTGTTGTTCCTCCACAAAAAACCACATTCATTCAATATTTCACTTTTTGTTATCACATAACTCCACTTTTCATGTATTTTTTGTTGTGAAACACTAATTCAAGTTAATTATCTCAGAATAGGTAGCAGTAAGTCGTTCTGAATAAAGGAAATTATTATTTTGATGAATTTCTGCATTCTTTTCAATGTTTGATCATTACAATTTTGCCATTTTCTGAAACTGACATCAAGAACTACTGGAGGGCTCCACAGTAGAACTGACTCCATGAGATTCCATAGGCATACCGATTGAGTTAGCTGAGGTAAAGAGAATAAGGTAGAAGAGTCAATGGTAAAAAGGTGAAATACATAGCCGGGCATTTGAAATATTTATATGGGTATTTTTTATTTGAACAAAATGAATGAAATTCAAAGGCAACTAGCCTGAGACATTTTAAAAATAGAAAAAAAAATTGTAAATAAAAAAAAATTGTTTTGTTATGATGTCTGATTGTCAAAATATATAAATGAATAAATACAAAATAAAAACAAATCCCAATCATCTATCATAATAAAATATATACAGGGTATTTCAAAATTCAGTATCAAGATTTCAGGAGCGTATTTTTCAAGTCAAAATAAACAATTGTCTGCAAACATACCTCTTTCAATTTTTGCGAAATTCAGAACATTGGTTTTATTTTAGGGTTTACATCATCCAGTATGCCAAGTGATTGTAAGAATCTACTAGGTGATATTTTTCCAGGAGTCAAGCCTTTTTTCGCCCTAGCGCCGCCGGTGGATTCTAACATGTGCAATGAATTATATGTTTTGTTTATGATGTTTTTGTCTCTTATAATTTTTACGCATCTGCGACGGTTATCGAGAAAAAAAGTGAAATCATGTTTTATAATTCGCTACATTCAATAGAAATTTTCAACAAAAGGAGAAAAACCTATCATCAAATGAACACAAAAAACGCTACATATTCGGTTTGTGATCTAAATTACAAGTTTCCTTGAACATTACCTGAAAAATAAGAAACCTAACGAACCTTGACTTTTCATAAACGGTGCTCGAAGTGCGCTCCCCCTTCTGCGATATAACCCTCCACTCTTCTTTTCATAGACGTACGCGTTCAAAAATTCCGGGAGTGTTTCTCACGGTGTGGAAGGCATCCATGATTCGTTCAGTAAGAACTCCAATGGCAGGCATTGGTTCTGTACCATAAACTAGGCCCTTGATATGTCCCCATAAAAAGAAGTCCAGCGGGTTGCAATCTGGGGACCGTGGGGGCCGAGCAATTGGACCTGCTCTGCCAATCCACCGATTTGAAAACACTGTATATGAATTGTGGTCATTCATTACTCCGTCGCGTGTGAAGTGAGCTTCGTCGGTAAAAAGGATACGAGATAGAAATGGAAAATCACTAGCAAAATCCGCAGCTCGATTTATAATGAGTACTGTTGGATATTTGGTCACCATACTGATTATGCATAGGTGACCATTGGTTTGATGATTGTTCGGTATGACCAATATATCATTCTTGGCTCCAAACCCCATGTTCTACCAAATATTCTGCGGCACTTCCAGGTTGCCGCTGTAATCTTGGAAAGAATGAGATTGGTGTGACTGTTCCATGTTAATCTTTGGTCGATTATAATGCCAGGTATTTGACTTCCTTGAAAATGGTAAGCTGAGTTCCATTCAGAGTTGGGGTTTTGAATTCGTACTTTCGCCTTTCTGTAAATGGGGCCTCACTAGGATTTACATTAAGTCCCTCCATTGTGACCAGCTTCTGATTATGTTTGGGGCTGTCTGCATGCGATTAGATATCATCCCGGCATGTTTGCCCCTGACAGTGACGACCAGGTGATCAGCGGAACCATGAGCCGTGATTCCAGAGTCATGAAGCTTCACTATCAGATTATCCACAGTCAATCACTACAGAAAAGGGATAGGACCCTACTTTGGGGACAACCATTTACCGCTGTCATTTTGACCGTTTTCTCCCCAAATGAAGCCACACTGGTTCTGTCTTTCAGCATTGCATGTATCCATCTGAACAGTGAGGTGTTTATATTCCTTTCCACTAGTGATCTAATGATAGAGTCATGTGAGGTGTTTTCGAAGGCACCCTTCATATCTATGAATGCACATAGAGCCATTCCTTTGCTTTCAACTAGGCATTGTAGAGCAGCAATGGTTGATGTGCCTGCTTGATAGGCGAACTGTTTTTTGTGGAGCGGTCTGTCCGAGAGAATTTCACTTCTTCAAGAATCCTTTGACAAACTTCAGGAGTTGATTCCTCACAATATTCTAGTATGAATTAACCGGGAAAATATATGTCCGGAAACGCTTCGTTTCCAAGATATAGGGTGTAAAAGTTTTATTTTTGTTTTCGTTTCTTTTAAATAACTTTCGAAATACTGACCTTAATTTAACGAAAATTTTTTGAGGTGACGAAGGTTATTTGAGGTGTCGAATTCGAACCTGATGTTATTATCGCTCTTACTCGTAGGGGGCGCTACCTACACGTCTTTTTAGTTTTTGAAGATTCATAACTTTTTTGAGCGTACTTCTAGCACATTCTTCAGTAAAATCAATTCCTCTACCATATCTACGTAAAAAAGCTAACTATGTTACAAGTCGCTATAAGCAACCGTTTTCTAGATATTTGGACTTGAAAATTTCAAGACGATTTTTTGATAATCGATGCGTGTTGATGTTATTACCATTATTTTGCATTTTTCACAAGAATGCTTAGGAAATGAATGTGACGTTGAGGAAAGTAATTTTGGTGATTATATATTATGTGACAGTTAAACGTTTTGTTGTTTTGTGAAGTTTCTGTAAGTTTTGAAACACTAATTTTGAAAAAATGGATTTATTGAACAATAATGCTCATTTACCTGATATGCATTTCGTTTATGGCCTTGCGGATGGCAATGCGCGCGAAGCAAGACGTATTTTCCAGGAGCGATTTTCTAATCTAGTACCGCACCAAGCTCCAACATTTACCAGTCTCCACCGTCGTTTGGCAGAAACAGGTAGCTTCAAGAGGGCAGCAGATATCATTGGAAGACCACGAGCAGTCTGAACCCCAGAATTGGAAGGAGCTGTTTTGAACGCTCTCGATGAGAATCCAGAAACAAGTACAAGAATGATTTCTGAAGCTCTCAATTCTACAGTCCACAGTTTGGAGAATTATCCACGATCAACAATTCGATCCATACCATATTCAAGGGGTACAAGCTCTCTTGTCACGAGACTTCCTTCAACGCATTACTTCGTGTCAGTGGTTTGTGAGAAAATTGGCTGGAAATCCTCAATTTTTAAGATATGTACTCTTCACGGACGTGGTAAACTTCTCCCGAAATACTATAACCAACTTTTATAACAACCATGTTTGGGCTCTGGAAAATCTGCTCGCAGTTGGTGAAATACATTATCAGTATCAATTGTCTCTGAATGTATGGGCGGCAATAATTGATAATTACTTGATAGATCCTTTCTTTCTTCCGTTCCGACTGAATGGCGCAACTTACAGAGACTTTTTAGAAAATAAATTGCCGGGACTACTCCAGAATGTACCATCAGAAATTCGTGTCCGCATGTGGTTCATGTAAGATGGGGCTCCGGCCCATTTCAGCGTTGTAGCCAGGGAATTCCTCAACACTGTCCATCCAAATCGATGGATCGGTAGGGGTGTAGAAGAACCTAACCAGGCGGGGGCACCAAGGTCCCCAGATCTGAACCTGCTAGATTTTTATTTTTGGGGACATTTGAAGTCACTAGTTTATAAAACTCCAGTAGCGAACGAGAAAGATCTAAGAAACCGAATAGTAGACGCCTGTGAAACAATAAGAAACACACCAATAATTTTTGAGCGGGTACGAGATTCAATGACAAGAAGACTGAATGCCGGTATCTTCGCTGGAGGTGGACACTTTGAACAATCCATTCGAATACCATTCAGTTCCCTTTATTTTATTCTACATATAAAAAAATTCTTGAAATAAAATGTTGATATTTCTTGCAAATTTTATTAAAACAAATACAGATCTTGCACCCTTGATACAAAAATAACTATTTCAAACGAGTAAAAATAAATAGAATACAAAAACCAAAACCACTTACTTAAACGTCAAATTCATTTCCTAAGCATTCTTGTGAAAAATGCAAAATAATGGTTATAACTTCAACACGTATCGATTATCAAATAATCGACTTGAAATTTTCAAGTCCAAATATCTAGCAAAAGGTTGCTTATAGCTTATAGCTTTTTTACGTAGATATGATAGAGGAATTGATTTTTTCAATTGAAAATGTGCTAGAAGTACGCTCAAAAAAGTTATGAATCTTCAAAAAAGATAATAGTGTAGGTGGGACCCCGAAAGCAATAAAATTAAAAAAACCAACCAATTTCCAACTTCAACACCCTGTATCTTGGAAACTAAGCGTTTCCGGACATATATTCAATGAGATAATTCATATTAGAATATTGTGAGGCATCACCTCCTGAAGTTAGTCAAAGTACTTTTGAATCACCCTGTATAACAGTCTATAATTTTCTACATTGTTTCCAGGAGAAAGGAGGTGAGCCTGATGGGGAGATAAGATATTGGTTCGTCTGCCAGACTTCTCCCAATCTTTGGTATAAACACCACTTCAGGCTTTCAGTATGTATTTATGTATGTTATAAGCACAAATTATCAATATTGTTTCAATAACATATTCAGTATTTGTATTGAACTTGTCACCGATTTTGTTCCTTCCGAAGATAGGCAAGCAGCCCAAGTTCTATTCTCTTCCTCAGACAGGCACAAATTTGGAATCGGTTGTGGAAAAGAACTTTCGGCTTCGCCTATAAATAGAAATGTTCTCGATTCCCTCGCCTAAGAGAAATGCCGACGTTTGCGGACCACGAGAGGAAATTCCAAACCACCTTCGGCGAGTGTTTCATTTTCTCAATCAGCTGTGCTCCTGAGATTCCTCGTTGCCCGATATCCAACACCCAAGTGAACAGCTATAGGTAATAGGTTATTCCATACATGTCTCTCAGAACACGAAATCAGAGAACCCTCGAGGTTGCGTCTAAAGGGATTTCACGTGTATTTGCGGCTGGGAAAAACTTAGTCCATACCCTCCAGTGGGAGTGATCGATATCTATGTGAGGGACAGTATATTATTTCATTCATCTGGGAGAAATGTGAATGGAGTGTGTTGCATACGCTATATGTTATTATTGTTTTTTTTTATTTAGTTATAAGTCAAATATTGATAGAGATCATGCATATAAAAATTTGAATAATATCAATCGGGAAGCATCCGATTCAGACTTGGAAAAAATTGATTCTGATCAAATTCGTTACGAAAGTAACATGATAGAAAAAAAATTGATTTTCGATCTATTATCTTCAGATCATTTCAATAAACTTGCTCCAATAATGAATAGGTACCCATATAAAATAGTTGGAGAAGAGTCTTCTCCTCGCAGATTTGATTTATAAATTTTCACACACAACGACAGAGAGTGGTCACCCAACTTTGTATTCTTTTTCTTCTTTATTAATTAGTTATTTAAATTTTATTTCAAACACCCTCCTTGTCGCCCTCGTCGATCACAACAAATCCCAAAATACAACTATTCAATAATGAAAAACAAAATTATTAAAAAAATTTAAGACTAGCTTTTATACAAATGCACTAAAACGACAGAAAAAAATATTATTCCAAATTATTTATTTTGAGATATTTGGTGTTGAACGAAACCATTTTGTGACATAAATCCCACCATAACTTCCGAACCACCTGGAATAAACCCACATATTTAAAAAAACATTATTTCATATGATTTTATAATAAAAAATGTATACGTTAATAATTTCCGAGTTATTTGCAAAAAAGTAGACCCCTTTTTTTACACGCTTCATGAGCTTCACCTGAATGTATGTATGAATGTAGGTAATGGAATCTATGAAATTAATTTTCACCCACTTCTAGATATTCAAAGTATTTGGAATTTTGCACACATATTGAGAACCGATGACAATACAATAATTTCATAGCCAAGACCTGGTATTTTTACCAAACATCGTTTTGATGAAATAGTATAGGAATTGAAACTATATCTATGTAATAAATAGTTATGTGTTTCATTCTATTTTCAAAGATGCCAATACTCATTTCCTCACTGATTATAAATGTCTTATGGGAGCAACTCGTTCTAAATTCCATTGTTCATCATATTTGTATTTGCCATATTGTTATTTGAACAACATTTTGAAATTTTGAAGTGTATAAGACTTTTTCCAAGTTTTTCACGGTCAGGCTGGTTATTGCGGTTATTGCCGTTATTCCAATCATACGCCAGTCAATGGAGACTAAAAATAAAACCTTTGCCCTACTAAAGTGGGGGCGGTCCGCAATCTTCGATTAAATGTAACAATTTTTTGTTTTTTATTATTTTTCACCGGTTAATCCTACGACAAAAATGTCCAATACAAATTATATATATATATATATATATATATATATATATATATATATATATATATATACATATATATATATATATATATGCACAAAATAAAAGAAGTGACACTCATAATTTCTGGGGTGAAGCTTATACCTAATGAAGTGGAATTCAATGACACGAAATTTCGTGCAACATTGATAGGTCACCAACAGAAGTCAGTATAGGCCAATCCACGACACCAAAAGTCGTACTTCTAGTGCGTTCAGAGTGACGCAAAACAAATAACGAAAGAAAGAGATTTGTTTCGATAAATTCTTTTATTGTTTGACCAACGTTATTCTGTGAGTAGCAGATTGAAATTTTAGCCGTGCAAGAATACCTATTTTATATTCGTAGCAAGATTCTGATTATGCCACTCACAGAACTAGCCAGGTGAAACAATCAAAGGAATTGTGATTTCCTTTTTAGAGCATTTGTATAAAAGCTTGCCTTAAAAAATTTTTCAATAATTTTTATTCAATTATTTTCAGTCATTCGTGAAATCCGTCATCTTATCGAATTCTGACAAAAATTGATAATCTCCGACCCCCAAAAACCCACATACCAATTTTGAATGGAATCGGGTCATAATAACAAAACACGTCGCCATCTTGGAGCCGCCATCTTGAATTCATGAATTCTGACAAAAAAATCATGATGTCCGACATTGAAAACTTCTACACACCAATTTTGAATGGAATCGGGCTATAATCACAAAACTCGTACCATCTTGGAACCGCCATCTTGAATTCGTGGATTTTGACAAAAAAATCATGATCTCCGACCATAAAAACTCCCACATACAAATTTTTATTGGAATCGGGTTATAACTACAAAAATCGTCGCCATTTAGGAGCTGCTATCTTGAATTAATGAATTTTGACATAAAATTCGTCATCTTTGTCCACGCAAACCCCCACATACCACTTTTGAATAGAATCCAACCATAATCACAAAACTCGTCCGCCATATTGGAAGCCGTCATTTTGTTTTTTCTCTAGCAATTCCATAATGCATTATCACCGGTATTATGAACATCTGCCAACTTTCACGTTAATCGGACAACTAGACGTGGGTCAAATTTAAGATTTTATTACAAACCCATAGCCAGATATCCGGGCAAGTGAAACTAAATAAAAGCTTGTGAGAAATACGCTCCATGTCTCACTCCAAATCTGAAAGAAATTATAAGACAAACAGGAAAGGCTCTTGCAAAATTCAGAAAGACAAAACTCACATGAGGAATCAACAAAATCGCCAGCTGTTCGGTACTAGAAGCGGAGAAACTATGAAAAAGATGCGATATACAGGGTGTAACTGAATAAGTGTAAAACATTTAAGGAGGTGATTCCTCATCGAAAAAAAGATAGGATCTTTCATATAAAGAAACTTCATTGGAGCATCCCTTGTTAAGATACAGCCCCTTAAAGGGGGTACATAAAATTTGTATAACAATTTTTTTCACAAGCACTGAAAAAGTTACAATATTGAAATTAACCTGACGTTTTGTACTACCAAAAAGACACTTAGCCAGTAATTTATTTGGTTTACCCCATGGTTGTAAGGGTGAAAACGCAACCTAAAATTTATTTCCAATGTAACTTTTTGTCTTATTATTTGTTTACCATTTAAAAATTTATTTAGTACCTGCATTAAACGATTAAAGGGTAATAAACAAGAGCAAAACATTATTTTACGAACAACTACAGAGATACATCGTCATAAATGCGAACTGGATTTATTGTTATTTTGTAGTTAGTACCTGCATTAAACGATTAAAGGGTAATAAACAAAACTAAGTTATTAATAACAAAACACACAACATGTAGAAATCATAATGAATGTTCAATATGTCTACCTTCAAACATTACGCATGCGTCTAGACGTCGGCGAATTGAGCCACGTATTCGCTCAAATATTCCTAGAGTCTCTCTGATTACCCTGCACGCATCGATGATGCGGTTTCTTAAGTCCTCTACATCGCGAACAGGAGTACGATATACCAAATGCTGTGAATGGCCCCAAATAGAGAAATCGAGAGGATTGAGATCCGGGGATCGAGCGGGCCATTTATGTGGTCCTCCTCGACCTATCCACTGATTTGCATATGTTTCAGTTAAATGCTGACGTGCTACTTGACTTAAATGGGCGGGAGCCCCATCATGCATAAAAAACATATCCCTTCTGACGCCCAAAGGAACTTCCTCCAGCAGTACTGGATGCACTTCTCTTAAAAATTGAACGTATGCCTCACCATTTAATCGAGGAGGTAGAAAATGAGGCCCAATCAAATCATCCCCAATAACTCCGAGCCACACGTTAAGAGAAAACTGTTCTTGATGGCTAGTTTCGACAATAGCGTGAGGGTTTTCATCAGCCCATATGTGGTAATTATGAAAATTAATAATCTTGTCCCGAGAAAAACTACATTCGTCTGTGAATTCTATCGTCTTCAGAAAGTTACAATTTCTTCTAATCATTTCCAGCATCCAATTGCAAAATTCAAGACGGTTCGAAAGTCTCGCGGTAACAGTGCCTGTACTCGTTGCAGATGGTAAGGGTATAAGAGTTGTTCCTTTAAAATTCGAAATACCGTCATATGATCAACATTTAGCTGGAAAGCAATCTTTCTAGTACTGGTAGTAGGTTGTTCTTCAATCAAATTAAGTACTGCTTCCTCAAGCTGTGGTGTTCGTATTTCTCGATGGCGACCACAATCCTGCGTTCTTTGTCGAATGAACCATATTCTCGTAATCGTTGATGAAGTCGAGCAAATATTCTATGTGAAGGATGCTGCCGTTGAGGATACATTTCAGCATATCTTCTAGAAGCTTCTAACCCATTCCCCTGCGACAGACCGTAAACGTAATGCATATCAGCCATTTCCTCATTTGTGTATGCCATTTTATTAACAAGTGAATTATTAAAGTAACAAATTAAGAACAGAACAACAACACACAATTAGTATTAATTCAATTTCGAAAATTCCCAAACTGACAGCGTCATACCAATTTAATTGTCACTATCGCTAATAGCGACCTACTAGATAGATTAGTTTCGTATTTTCGCATTTATGACGATGTATCTCTGTAGTTGTTCGTAAAATAATGTTTTGCTGCTTACTGGTTTATTTTGGGCAAAAAACCCAAAGAAACATTTTTTGTTTAGAATGAAACAGGCTATCGGAAATGAATTTTTAAATGGTAAACAAATAAAAAGACAAAAGTTACATTGGAAATAAATTTTAGGGGTTGCGTTTTTCACCCTCTACAACCATGGGGTAAACCAAATAAATTACTGGCTAAGTGTCTTTTGGTAGTACAAAACGTCAGGTTAATTTACCTTTTATGAATTTTTAATTTTTTTGTTGTAAAAAAATTGTTATACAAATTTTATGTACCCCCTTTAAGGGGCTGTATCTTAACAAGGGATGCTCCAATGAAGTTTCTTTATATGAAAGATCCTATCTTTTTTTCGATGAGGAATCACCTCCTTAAATGTTTTACACTTATTCAGTTACACCCTGTAGTGTATCATTTTTCCCCAAGTAAAGACGAAAACCTCAAAAAAATCAATGATTATATTTTTAAACATAATGAAAGTATAAAGGAGAGTGATATTAAACCTAATAAAGACATTGGAGAGCCAGGCACCGGGTCCGAGGCCGAAAAAACAGCTCGAGCCGAGGTTAGCGCAGGGGGTGAGGAAAAGACGCCAATAAATCTGTCTAGAGAAAAAATTTTGTTCACCACACTTTCCGAAAAATGAAAGTGAAGAAAAATACAAACATTTTCAAAGTGAGAAAATAATGCAGAAAAAATGGCGAGTCGAACATATCAAAATATGGGGAGTGGAATAAAGGATTATAAAAGGAGTACGTTTTTGAAGTGAAACTCCTTTAGAATCGTTGAGATTTCAAACCGGATGCAACGGAAAAAACGACAGGTAAGAGACACAAATACAAAAATGTGTAGGATGAAGCCGGCAAAGACTGAGACAGAAATATACATACTATTTTATATTATCGGTCTCTCCTCTTTGTGCCATGCTTCGTAGCATCCTCACTCCCGTCTTCTAAGCATAGTCGCCTGTAATTAGTGAGCCAGAGCGAGAGAGGAAATGTCGGTGTGTATGTATATTGCACACTGTTTAATGCTTGCTTGTATTTGAGCATTTAACGTGTGTTAGTATATGTGAAAAGTACGTGAGCTAATACTACTTTACACTGTATGCGGCTGCGTATTACAGCTTTTTAGTAAGTCATCGTGGTGTGTTATTATTTAACAGTGTTTGTGAGTATTTTAATATCTTGTTGTGCTAAATAATAAATTTTATAAGATGCCAAAAACTAATGCCAAAATGTGTCGTCAATATCGACGCAAAAAAATGAAAATAAAATTAAAATAAAAAAAAATCCAGGAAAAATATAGCCCAGAGGTATCGCGAATTCTCAGAAAGAATTATGATAAAATTCCGATGATTTTAAGTGGGGATTTCAACATAAATTTTGCATCAGATGCAGCGCTTCCTTTGATTGAGTTTCTCGATACAACATTTAATTTAAAAATGTGTAACAATCGCACTCAATCAACTACGAGATCAAAAACGGTAATAGATGCAGTATTCCAAAGATATATCAACCAAATTGAAACTAAAACATTTGTATCGTATTTTAGTTATCATAAGCCTCTTGTATCATTTGTTGAAACTGAAAATATGGAACTTGAGCAATAAATTATGTAACATATGTTAAATAAAATATAAAATATCTTTTAAAATTAATCAAAATACTTTAATTTTTAAGCAAATAAACTTTGTAATTATCCTACCCTTGTTATATATATTCATCTCATTTTTTCATCGATTTACTGAAGTTTCACTTCTACCGTGTGTGAATCGCACACACAATTTTTTTTTTCTGCCAGTAGTTCAAACTCAACCAAAAATAAAATATTCGGTGTACACATAATTCGCGGTTATATTCAGCCTCCGCAAGGGAGATCCACCCGCAAATAAACTCATTTTATTTGCGGGAATGGGTTTTGTTTGATCAGATTAAAATACCGAACTACTGTGGCTGTCGTGTACTTTCATTGTGTGGATGTTGGGTAAACATCCATTACAGACTTAACACGGGTTTGGTTCTACATGTTGATTCCACATACCTGGCGATAACAACAGCAAAGTATTGTTGCTAGATTATTATTTTGATGGAATTTTCAACGCCTACGGTGTTGATGGCATATATAACTAGTAACAGTGTGTATAATTTCATCACGGAAAACAGAAAAATTTCCTTTTAACCACGTTTTTATCAACTCGCATTCTTGTCTATCTAAACGACACAAATTTTGCAACAGGTTTCATATTCCAAACCGAATGTCCTGAAATTTTTTGATTGTGAATTTGTAATAACTATGAAAATTTTATACCAGTCATTTTCAACCAATCAGATGCTTTATTTCGACATTGTTACTTTGGTAACCAGCAAATTTTATGAAAATTTTTCATCCACATTAGAATGTAGACGTAGAATTAATAAGTGGAAATTTCCCGGCACATGACAGCTATCATATAATTAGACAAAAATAATATTGACAATATTTTTTATCTACTTACTTCATGAGTTGGAAATATTTCCACAATTTATTATGGTGTACATTCTATAATATCATTAATTAATTTTAAATTCTTCAAAAATTCCACTTCTACCTCCTCTTTCCTAAGTGGTGAATAAACACACAAACGGTGGTTTTTTAACAATATGCCTGTGTTTCATAAAATTTAAATAATACCGAGACACCAGTTTATTCCTTTGAGTATTAGGTTTGTGTCCAAAAAAAGGCACAATATCACGCAGAATGTTGCCAATCTCTTTAAATAAGTTTTCTTGCTCAGGATTCAATCCAGATTCTTCCACTAGGTATGTTAGATATTTCAAACAACATTCTATTTAGAATAAAGAATAAAATATCCCGATTTCCTGAATTATTTGAAAAACAAATTATTACCGCTAATATTAATTTTCCTTAGAATTAAACCTAAAAGAATATGAAAAATATTTGAGTATATATGTATAGGTATCGTTATATATTTTTTGATGTATATCACCTTTGTTTGTAGTCAATATTGACATTTTCCTGAAACCTAGTAAGAAAATTATATGAAATCAATTATTTTTATGTAATAATGTATCTGATATTATGAACTTTTTTCTACTAGGGCACGGGAAAATTAAAAAAAAAATACATCCCGCAATACGAACATCCACTTTCATTTTTAATCAATATTGACATTTCCCTGAAACCCAGTAAGAAAATTGTATGAAAACAATCAATTTTATATGAAAATGTATCTGATATTATATATTTTATTAACTAGGGCACGGGGAAAATCAAAAGATATCTCCCGCAATACGAACGTATCCACTTTCATTTTTAGTCAATATTAACATTTCCCTGAAGCCTAGTAAGAAATTGTATGTATGATTTTACATAATAGTTTATTTGATATTATATATTTTCTTTTACTAGGAAACGGGAAAATCAGAAAAAAATCTCCCCCAAAACTCCCATTACGCACAGCCTTCTATTTATTTGTGAATAACGTCAAAATAAATATTTACTTAATGTTTTCTATTTAAATATAATTCCAGTATAAAATTTCCTTACCGAATCCCCCACTTACTTGAATTAATTGCGGGAAATTTGTCTCGTACATGAATTTTCAAAGAAAATTATCCCTCGTCGCTACGCGACTCGTGATTATTTTCAAAAAATTCATGTCCGGCAATAATTCATGCTCTAGGAAGATTATAAGTGATAACTCGCCACCTGAAATATTCTCCATTAGAAGGTGCAGAATAATACTGCTTTTCCTGGCGTTATTTTGAAGGAATGCTTCAATGTTACCATTAATATCAAATACTAGTTTTTTTTTAATTAGTTTTAGCAGTTTTCTTAATAAAAACGAATTTTACAAAGGGAAATAATATTTGTGTGGTTTCTATTTGGAGTATTATAAAAAGTATCGTGAGGAACTCGTTTGAAAACCTCTTTGCACACTCGCTCGTTTGCGAAGAGTCGTTTTCAAACCTTGTTGTTCAATATACTATGAAACAAGGTATCTGAAAAAAAAAAAAAAATTTTATTTTAATAATATGGCCATTGAGCGAACGAAGCGTTATCACTGTCATAATTTTTGATTCACTGTGACTGCAATACCCCAGATCATTTGCATGTAACTCTATTCTGTAATGCATATAATACAGTGAAGACCAAAAGTCTAACTTATTTATTTTACATATTAGAAAAAAAATTTGAAAACAAAAGTTGTTGTAGGCTTTCATTGGCGTCTCGTCTATCGTATCCATGGCAATTAAAGAACAACTCCTATCTTTTTTCGCCAAATTTCAAATCATTTTTAGTATTTTGTGGGTTTTTCAATCGAAATTACCATGCTAGTGCTGGAACGGTGAAAGATGCTCCAAGATCTGGAAGGCCGAAAATAATTACGGAAGATGTTGAAAGTCAAGTACTAGCTAAAATCGAAAAAAAAAACTAACAATCAACAACGCAAGTGGCTGAGACATGTAATGTTTCTAAAACATCAATAAAAATTATTTTGAAAACAAATAAATTCCATCCTTACAAAATAAAAAATGTGCACCAATTGGTTGAAGACCGGCTACTTGAATTTTGCGAGATCATGGCAGAAAGAATTGTTGCAAATCCTATTCATTTGCAACACATTTGTTTCAGCGATGAAAGCACTTTTCTGTCTAAATACTCAGAATTGTAGATATTGAATTGATGGGAATCCCCATGAATTCCATACTCAATTTCCCCAAGAAATTAATATCTGGACTGGTATTTTGGGTGACCACATTATAGCTCCCATATTATCAGAAGAAAATATTAATAGTCCCAGTTACCTTCGAATGATGCAAGACACAATCACTTCCAGTATCAATGAGTTTAACTTGAATGTAACATTTCAGCAAGATGGAGTCTCACCACACTATTTTCGGGAGGTGAAAAATTGATTAGACAAAAGGTATCCGGGTAGGTTGATTGGTCGAAGAGGTCCAACAGATTGACCAGCTCGCTCACCGGACCTCACATCTCTTGATAACTTTTTTGGGCTATGTGAAATCCGTAGTTTTTACAATGATTTGTGGGACGTAAGGTGTACTGCGTCGTCGAGTTATTGAAGTGTGTTCAGAAATATCTCTTGGAACCTTGTATAATGTTAAGAAAGAGTTTATAATCCGACTATTGTCAAATTACATAAAAACACTACCTGAGTTTTAAATAATTCGTTATCTTTATTTCTGGACTATGTCATACGTTAATAAAGTGTTTTAGTTGCATTCGTTACGTTTTCATTTGTACTACTTTTCCTTAAAAAATTGTCGAATGGTACGACGCGGTAAGTTCCACTTTTGTGCCCATCAGGAGTTGGCAACTTTATATAGCTTTCAAAAAGTTAGGATAGTAAAGTGAAATCCATTTTTTCCATTTGTTACGGTTTTTCCACTGAACTGGTGCGAAAGTAGTCAAAATAATAATTCACAAGTGTTCATAATTACAAAATTATTGACATTTGTGGTAAAACACCTAGGTGTCACATTTTACAAGTAACATACTATTACGCTGCGCTTCTTTGAGACACCCTGTATAAAGAAAACTGTATGATACCAACGAAAATAGAAATATCCCTGATGCCAAACCTACATGCATTGCAAAAGCTTCACAAACAGCAACATGGACTTTGCGATTACTGACCAAAATTAGATAAGACACTTCTTAAAATATAGGTATGTTGAGGCAAGAGCTAAAAAAAACATAATACTATTTAATTGATTATCACTGTTCAATATATTTCAATTCTTCATTCATTATCATAGTGGCAACATTCCACAAAAAACTCTTCGAAGTGAAACATGTATAGTTGTTTCTGGAAATTGCATGACCAAACTTGCTTAGAATTTTTACGTCGAATCCAAAAATCCGATTATATACAAGGTGTCACAATAAAAAAATAACATACTATGACGATGCGCTTTTTTGAGACACCCTGTATAAAGAAAACTGTATGATACCAACGAAAATAGAAATATCGCTGATGCCAAACCTACATGCATTGCAAAAGCTTCACAAACAGCAACATGGACTTTGCGATTATTGACCAAAATTAGATATGACACTTCTTGAAATATAGGTTGAAACAGGAGTTGAAACGAACAAAATATTATTCAATTGGTTATCACTGTTCACTATATTTCAATTCTTCATTCATTATCATAGCGGCAACAACCCACGAAAAACTATTTGAAGTGAAACATGAACAGTTGTTTCTGGAAATTGTATGACCAGGATAAAATAGCAGCTGACAGCTCGTTGCTTCAGCGCCTCTCTCGAATACTCACAAAGCTTATATATTTGATCCGCTCTTCGTCGCTCTCTTTCTCGATTTCTTGCGTGTAATCCCTTTCGATTTCTTGCGTGTAATCCCTTCTACAGTAGTCACCCTTTAATCAGGCGAGAAGGTTGGATGCGCACAACACCGATTTCATATGGTTAATGCACACTCCGTTGTAGAGAGCGGCGTGTATGTTAGTTTGATTCGTGCTCTGCTGCGATAAACTTATAATCGCAAATAAATCCAAATTACATACTCGCCTATGGTCATAACAACGAACCGATAGAGTCAACCGGGTCTAATGACAGCTTGCGCCGACTTTCGCCAGGATAAATGAATATAACTATGTTTCTATGCTATAATTTCAACTGGTATGATGGAGATCAGCTTCCTCCAAGTTCTGTTAGCGATTTGGTTGAAAAATTCCCAGGTTATATTATTTCAAATGAATCTATGTTTTTTCAATTCTTATTATTACAATAATCTATATAGCTGGCTCAATTCACATATTTGATTTCAATTTTTACAGAAACCAGTCCGTCGGATGATGAAAACCAATCAAGTAAAAATATCAATGATTTCGACGATGATATAGAAGGATATAAATATATATAGATATATATATATATATATATATATATATATATATATATATATATATATATAATATATATATATATATATATATCAATATATATAAATTACTCGTCACGTTGTTTGTCCGTGATGGACTCCTAAACTACTTAACCTATTTCAATCAAATTTGCACACCGTGTGCAGTTTGGTCTAACTTGAAAGATAGGATAGCTCACATCTCAATGTGTAGCCGCAATATTATTTTATTGCAAATTATTTGTTTATTGAAGTGAAACTTCTTTAGAATCGTTGTGATTTCAAACTCGATACACGTTCTCGGTCTCCTCTTTGTGCGATGCTTCGTAGCGTCCCCACTATCGTCTACTAAGCATTGTCCATATGTATGCTTCTGTGTAGTGGGATAGTCAGTATATCTATATCTTGCTCCAGTTCCGAACGTTCTACGTGTTATGTTAGTATGTGTTATTCAGAAGTATAAATTAATTTCATATAGTAGAAAATCAATCATGGAGGTCGCTATGTTTTTTTACAAATGGCATCTGTGTAAAAAAGCATGGTGGTCCCCATGACTGGTATTCTCCTACCGTTTCCCTTGAATAATAGTTTAGAAGTCCAGCGCGGACAAACAACGTGACGCGTGATTTATATATATTAAGTGTGCAGTTTGATCTAACTTGAAAGATAGGATAGCTCACATCTCAATTTATAGCCGCAATATTATTTTATTACAAATTATTTGTTTATGAATTATCTGTTAGCTCCAAACGATTCTAACAGATGGGGGTATCTGTTGACTGGATTGAGTAAGAACGGGATAACGGGATAACGGAATAGAGAAAAAAAGGGGTAACAGGAAAATGGGATAAAGGGATAATGGGAATAACGGGATAACGAAAAAACGGGAACACGGGATAACGGGATGACAGGATGAGGGGACAAGGGGAAAAGGGATAACGGGATAAAGGAAAAATGGGATCACAGGAAAACGGGAATGACGGGATAACGGGAAAAGGGATAACGGGGAAAGAAAAAAGGGTAACAGGAAAATGGGATAACGGGACAACAAGAAGCGGAAGGAGTCAAAAGCATAACCTAGATGGAACAACATAAAGGAAAACATAGAAAAAAAGAAATTCTACGCGGACGAGAGTTTTCGGGAAAAACTTTCAGGGAACATAGAAATTTGGACAGGACAACGTCTGTCGGATTTAAGTTTTATTTTATAACAAAAACCTTAGCCACAGCAACGCGTGGCCGGGTCTGCTGGTATATATATATATATATATATATATATATATATATATATATATATATATATACAGTGCTTCTCAAAAGTCCCTCCCCCCCTCTTAGTTTTGGAACGATTATACATAAACAAGTGAAATTTGGAAACTGAATATAAAAGGTTGTAAACTTCCCTACTAGTGATGATAGATGACGAAATCGTCAGAGATGACGTCACAAGGCCATTGTGACCAATAATTTCAAATGGAACCCTACGGCAAGCGACACCTCTTTTAAAAGGTATTGAAAAAACCCATTCAAAGATACTTATTTTGTTTGTGTTTATGGCAGTTTTGGCAACTCGCTTTTAAAAAACGCAAAGCTGTGATGAATTAAATCAGTTAATACTAAAATTCCAAATTCAAGCTCCGCCTCTGGATAGTTGTCAAATAAGCTGACGTGTCCAAGTTTTCGTACATTTAATAATTTGTGTATTGTTGATCGAACGTTTAACTGTTTTAGCAGCTTTTGGTACCCTCAATATTTTTGTACATTTTACAACTGTTGTGAGCCGAACGTTCAAGTGCTTCAAGAAGCGAAATGGTACGTGCTTTAGGTGAAAGTAGCAGCGATCCTAATTCTTGGTGAAACTGGAAAAAATGTTCATGCAGCAGAACGCATTTTTAATGAGAGGTTTCCTGGTCGCCCCGTTCCGAGGACTCATTTGAGGGAGCTTCTTCGTAAGTTTGAAACAACGGGTAGTATAAATGATGCGAAACGATCTGGCAGACCACAAATTTCTGTTGAGAAAAAAATTGATATACTGGCAGAAGCAATAGGTAATCCTACTTCTTCAATAACTCACGTTGCATCTACCTGTGAAGTCAGTCGAAGTACAGAACACAGGGTGTGAAAAAAAAACAAATTTTATCCATACAAATAAAAAATGGTTCATCAACGACGACCCAGACCGAAGACTGGAATTTTGTGAAAATATAAAAACTAAAATTAACCAACATCCAGACTATGTCAAAACAATTTGTTTCAGTGACGAAAGTACTTTCTATCTAAATGGAAATGTAAATACACAGAATGTGAGGTATTGGAGTGACGCAAATCTTCACCTGTTTTGTGAAACCCATACCCAATTTCCCCAGAAGGTGAATGTTTGGGCAGGTATCCTGGGAAACCACATCGTTGGGCCTCTTTTTTCCAATACTAATTTAACTGGTGAGGTTTATCTGGAGCTGTTGCAAAGCGCAATAGAACCGTTAATACTTAATGTTTGGAGAGGAGCCGTAATGAAAAATTTAGGAAAAAAATCAACGCAAATAAGCTGAGGTATAGCTGCAATTGGACACTCAAAACCAAATCAAGAGAAAACCAGCCACAGATTCGACCAAGCAACCAATTACCTCCAATTCAGATTAGATTTCCTGTACATAACGTAACAAGCAGCAGCAGGGGGCTCAACGTTAGCAAACTTCACTTCCAATAGCCACAGAATAATCCAGGACTCGCGTGAGTGCACAAGCTGAACTAACAACAGGTACTTTATCAACAAAAACTAAATAAAGTGATAATATTCGGGTCAGACACTTTCTGGTTTATTTTTAATAACACATATTCACAGTGGTGAACTTCCTTTCTTATTAATTATTATGATATAAATATAACCTCTGAATATTAACTTTACATTGTTCCTTGATTGCGCATGAGCAAGTTTATTTGATGTTGTTCAATTTGATTGGTTGAATGATATCTATTGATAAGGTAGATATCGCAGGAATAGGTATTTTAAGAATTGATTTGAATGAAAGAACAATCAGTTAACTGTATTCTGGACTCATTTTCCATCATTCAACCATATTACAAGCTATATTTCCAAAAAAACTGTACAATGACTTCAAGCAAAACAACAAGATGGCGCAACTGCAATCCTCCTGAGATGGAGACGATCATCTCTACATAGGCGTACCCACTGAGCTGGGGAAAGGTAACAAAAGAGAGGTAAATAGTGTATTGAAAAAGGGTTAAAAGCATCATAGTCGGAGTTTATTGTTGTGATGTGTATTTGTTAAGAGATAAATACAAATAATAATGTTAATAATTATATAAACAAATATTCACATCATAAAAATATATATATATATATATATATATATATTATATATATATATATATATATATATATATATATATATATATTTTATATTGTTATGATGTGTTATTGAATTAACGATATGGAAATTAATGACGTTCAAGAAACGTATTCAAGCTCAATAAGTGATAATAGTGCAATGATTGCATTAATTGGATGTTGGAAACAACATAAGTACCTTGGGGCCCAATCAGTCCTCAGTACCATAATAAGGCTATTAAATTATTTGTATGAAATGCTCATGTTCATGCTGAATATTTGTAGTGTCACCCTTGAAAATATCGACTTTCATCACATTCTAAAACAGACAGCAACTGCATTTGGGTGAACTTAGTCCATTCTGAGTCTTGCCCAAACTTCCCTTTTTCTTCTTTCTTTTTTGCACAACACAATCGCTGTGAGAGCAATCCCAATTCTTGCCCTTTTTCGACAGAGCACGAGCCAACCTTACCAATCCAATCCAAAAATTGTCTAATGTATTTACATGTAACAAACTTAACTAATATATATGTACAGATAAAATGTTTGCAGCTTCTTCTTACGTTCTCTTCTAGGAAGAGGGATAGGAAGAGGAGAAGGAAATGCCGCTCATAGTTAGGGGAGGTTCATGAACTGCCTTCTTGCCTTCCCGAAGGGGGCGAAGGGGCAGTCCCGGCTGGTGTTAGCAGAGAGCTATGATACACCAGTCATGCTTATTTCCGAAAATTAAGATTTGTGGACGCCTATATATATATATATATATATATATATATATATATATATATATATATATATATATATATATATATATATATATATATAATTGTAGTGGGTTTTCTTGGGTTTTGGTTCGTTAGGATAAGTAACTATTTTTGTTTAAAACATTTTAATGGACAGCTTTTAATAATAAAGTGAAGGAGAAATTTTCTGTGCTCCATTGATTTCTCATCTGTTTGGAGATAGTATATCCTAAAAATATCATAATGAAACGTAAGAAATCTAGAATAGAATGGAAAAAGACCCAACAACCTTTGAACTTTTTACCCCTATGAAATTGTTTTGGCAGGTAAGAAAAAACCACATTGTCACTCATATTTGTACATGGCTGTACCATATAAATTTTCTTATAGCTCTAATCTGAAGAAGCCTGGGGGCCTCCAGGCGAAACGTCATTATTATTAAAAGCTGTCCATTAAAATGTTTTGAACAAAAATAGTTACTTATCCTAACGAACCAATACCCAAGAAAACCCACTACAATTATTAAAACTACATGGTTCAAGAATCAAAGTGAGAAGTATATGTATATATATATATATATATATATAATATATATATATATATATATAATATATATATATATATATATATATATATATATATATATATATATATATATATATTTCGGTTATCACGGAACGGATCTAACGATTTGGATGAAATTTTGTATTTAGATCGTGTTTTGGTTTTAAAGTTCATCTATAAAGGTGTATTTTCTGAAAAAAAAAACGCGATTTTACACAAAATTTTTTATGGTAGACTAGGTTAAAACGGGCCAATTCACCAGATTCAACTACGTCTGGAATACCGGTAGATTATGTTAGGTTATAGAAAAATTATTTTTGGGTAAAATCGCGTTTTTTTCAGGAAAGACAACTATATGAGATGGCGTTATAACATTATCCGGATATTTACAGTTTATCTAAATGGAAATCTCTGAAAAAACACGATTTTACAACAACAAAAAACACGCCGAGCAAAGTTCGGTCGCTCAGGTACTGAACAATATAATATAATAGCTGTCTGCCATTGTTATTTTCCAATGATGATTATAGATCATTTTTAAATATCAAAGTGGTAGCCTGTCACTATGACGTTGATATCGGTGAAATGTTAATGCTTTGGATACCTGAGTGACTATATGGGAACTGCCAGATAAACAGCAGGTATATGAGAGTTAAATGAATGTCGGCCACTATCTCTTAGACTAACAGTGGCAACATCTCACGAGAAACTCTGAACTAAAACGTTCTGATTTGATTCTGGAAATTGTATGACCAGACGAAATAATTTAAAACGCTGTCAATTCCTCACAGTTTGAAGAATAAGCTTCTAGACGATGAATTCAATAAATTCACTGGTCTTTGAATATCATGAGGGTTTGAGGCACATTTTATCGGAATTGCTTTTACGACAGATTTCTCTGGGGGGCATTTCAGAGGAAGTTATCGACATTTGACCTTTTCTAACGATGAGATCTTGGATGTTATTCATGTATTCAGTTTCCTAACGTATTTCCATAATATTTTCATGGTAAGAAAACGATGAAAGGTTGCAGAGAAATATTTTACCCCGGGCCGTTAACGTCGAGTCATCAGTTGGGAAAATGGAGGATTCCCGGGATATACAGAGTGTTGCAGCTTTCGTAGGAAACGTGGGATATACTAAGATGATGAATAATGGAATGATTGAGAAAGTGATAAATTTCACCGAATGTAACAATGAAAAATGAGTTGCATGCTATTTGCTCCACATCAAAACTTGAAAACAGATCCGAGGTCTGTGTCAACCAGTGTAACACCTGCCCTGGTCCTCAGTCATATAGAATTCTTTTCAGAGAAGTAATAGGAATATAATTGAATCTCTATCAGAAATACGTTATTTGGATGGTATTGGTAGACACATTCGAAAGCATCTGTGCACCCTAGTCCAGTAAATATGGACTAAAAGAGGCCTTCACCCTACGGGGGTAGAAACGAATTTGATATATGTTATTTAGTTCCAGGCCGTGGTGAAAAATTCAAGTTTTCGGCATTGAGGTAGGTCGGTACGGTCCGCTGTCCTGGATTGAAGGTACACAATCAATCAATCACTTTCATTGCTACAGAAGTTAAGTTGGAACAATAGTAATAATGATATAAATTAAATATACAGAATATATATGTAAGAATATGAGAAGGAATGTGTTCTCGATAAACAAGGAACCTATTGCTCTTGCAGAAAGCCAGTATGTACAGCATGAAAATAATTAGCTTATGAAGTTAGGTTTTTCTATATAACATAAATTTAAAAAATCACCAACCTATATTATTCAATGATTTCTTGAATTTATCATAAGAGACTGCAAAAACACAGATGTCTTTGTCATTCAATATTTTTGGGTTCTTTCTGAAGGTGTATGTTTGCCATAATTTGTAGGATGGAGGGATATAAAAATAAATAGCTGTGCCTGAAGTTTCTGTTCGGAACATGAAAGTTGACAGATTCAAGTAATTCAGGACAAGCCACCAGTCCATTGAGTAGCTTGAATGCATAACAAAGATCTTTGTGAATTCTTCTTGTTTGCAATAGTTTCAGATCCAATTCTGGCAATACAATCGAATAGTCATGGTTTTGTACTTGGCGTCCCAATTTGAAAAAACAAAATCTTAAAACTTTATTTTGCACAGTGCACAGTGAACATGATAAAACGGAGACCAAATGATATTTACATATTCTAACTGAGATACCACTAGAGCTAAGTAAACCCTTTTTAATGCTTCCATGGAAAAACCTGAACAGTTACGAGAAAAAAGACCCAGTGTTTTAGAGGATTTCACACTAATTTTGTTTATGTGGTCAAACAAATTTGAGCTATTCATCAAAAATGAACCCCATTAAAATTGATACTGTAAACAATCTCACGTAGTCGGAGGCAATAATATATGTTCATTGTTAAATTAAAGAAGATGAACCCGACTGCGTGGGATTGTTCACCGTATCAAGTTTAATAGTTAACTTCTTAAAACTTAATTTTCTGACAATATTTTCTAGTCATCTTAACTCCATCTTTTTTAAAGTACACTTTTTACGCAGTCGTGTTTTTTAGTTTTTCATTTATTTCATGAAGAAATACCCTGTTTATTGAACCCACCAAAAAAAATGTATACAAGCCCATTAAAAATAAGTTTGAAAGAAGTGGAGAGACGTGGCCGTGCATCATTTATATTCTAATTACGACAGTAGTAAAGATACATCCAATTCTTATTTTATTTATAAAATAACCCCTCACTACGACTCCTTTGTACTAGCGCATCAATAACGGAAATTTTAAAAATGCACTAAAGTGTTTGTTCGAGACAAAAGGATGAACCGCTGCAAATCTCCGAGATTCAAACTGTCACTTCGAAAATATATCCTCTATAACATGACACAGCCACTGTGAGAAGCCATTTATTATTTAACTGACAGAATAATACTGCAAACTCGAAGAGTTTTTGTTCATTACATCACGTTGTATTGCTATCTTCTGAAGCGTCACTTAGTGTCTCCTGACGTGAAGGGGTTTTCCGTTTATATGGCTTTTGTTTTTGCTGAGCCGTCGTGATATTTTATCGATTCGTCTGATCTATATGCTGATAGAACAGAGGTGGAAATGCATTACTTGGAAATATGTCGCTCGCTTCTGGCAGAATTGGAACACTCTTTGATGTGAAAATGATTTCAGCAGATATTATATTCCGAAGAATGAAAACTCGAAAGAATCGCGATTCAGCACGAATCGCATAGTGGGATTAGTATTTATTTATTTATTGGTGTTAAGGTAATTCCACGGAACGAACGTTTTTCATTCAGATGACAAATGACTAACTTTGTTTACCTGTCAGACCCAACGGCATTGACGGCGTTTTTTTTTAAAGGAAATAAAATATTTTCGAGTTTTCCTATGGATAGTTGACTTGAATGTACATGGAGAAGAAAACTCACCATTAGAAAATATTCGTGTACATTATTTTATCTACGAATGAAAGGTTTTTGGTGGTATGAAATAGGTAATAAGTACCTAACCTACAAAGAAAGTTACGAACGCCAATGTATGCAGGTGCATTTCATGAAGTTGACTGTTGACATAATGTGAAAATACCGCTAATTTTGAACTAAGCCAAGCTCAAATTGTTATTTCAAAACTAACCAATGACTATTCACTTTCCCAATAGCCAATCAGACTTTGAGTCTCAAAACGAGCGCATGCGCCTCAAAAAATCATCTAAATGAAAAGGCCTAATATAGTACTAAGGTGTTAGTATCTTCACAAGTATGGCGATAAATAGGTGAATCGCCCTGAGACTAAATAGTAAATTACCTAGCACACGTAAAACTTATTCTAATACAGAGCTGAGAGTAGATAAACAAATAATTATCCATTATACAATGAAAACACGAAAATCTTGATTTCTATGAGCCCAAGTAGCATTTACAGTGGACGGAACGTAGCGGCCACGGATCTGGAAAACTTTTAGGTTTTGACCAAAACCACTGCCACGTAATATACGCGGTTCTATCACGCGGCGGCTACCAAAATGGGGAACACTTCTTTCGTGGCCGTTCCGTTACGATCTACATTCCTGAATCTCCGATAGAATCATTCCGACCACGTTGTGGTCACCTGGCAAAACGTGGATATGTATTGGCCGACACTAGATATGTTAAACAACTGACTGTACTTGTGTAATTGATATGTAGCTCGATCTCTGTCCTGCAACAAATTTTTATAATAAATGTTATTCATTCTTCCATTTTGCCTGATTCATTTCTAACACTCGATCGACCATGAGTAGTGCTTTTTCAAATGTTCTCCCCCCCCCTTTTATTTTTTGAATGGGATAACTCAAAAAATTGAAACTTGGGATGATGAAATTGATGCATGAATACTATATTTTGGAGTAAAATTGACTGATAAAACTTTCAAGAAGGCCACAGGGCGCCATCTGGGATAAAAAATTGAAAGAAGGGTCTTGTGACACATCTTTTTGAAGCTCCTGACGAATACTTCACAATCCTAGATTATTAAATCAATATCTTCACCTACTACAAAATGGCGGAACAATTAATAATTGTCTAAATACATCGACGTTACTTCATAATTCGAGCAAAGAAGCTAAGTTCAGTTCAGGAGATGCTCGAAATGAATGCCATGAACTTCTTGACATAAGAACAGCCTGTCCGATATTTCAAGCCGAACATTTTCGAACACAGTAACGTCGATATTTCTACAAATATTCATTATTCTCTGCCGTATATCCAATATTGAAGCAGGCTCACTTTTGTACACCGTTCGCTTCAAATAGCTTCATGAAAAAAGTCTACAGGTGTCAAATCTGGCCAGCGGGCTGGCCATTCCGTAGGACCTTGACGACCAATCCAACGACCGGGGAAAGTATTTTCCAAATAGTTTCTTACTTATCCGTAGTGATGTGGTGGTGCTCCATCTTGTTAGAATACAATATCGATATCGAATCCATTAGGATTCACTTCGACGATTTCGGTGATTAGAGGGTCAAAAGTATTTTCCAGCATATTCAAATACAGTTCCCCTGTTAAATTTTGTTGAATGAATAGAGGTCCTACAATATGGTTTTCCAATATTCCTGCCCCTACGTTAATTTTTTCTGGATATTGAGTATGAGTTTCCCGGAAAATGTGAGGGTTGGTGTCACTCCAATAACGGTAATTTTGTCTATGAACCTTGCCGTTGAGATAAATGTAGATTCGTCACTGGAACAAATATTGTGGAGATAGGTAGGATGCCTTGCAATGGTTGCTGTCATAATTTCGCAGAATTCTGTTCTTCGATCAGGGTCATCTTCAGTTAGCTGGTGTACCATTTTGATTTTGTATGGATGATACTTATTCCTCTCCACACAGTAGATGGACACACCTCACAAACATTCGCGACGAAGGAAGTAGACTGTTGAGGATTTACTATCATCTCACCAATTATTTGAACTTGCTGTTTTTCCGGAATGGACGGATGACCTGGGGGCTTTTTGTTCTGTACACTACCGGTGGTTGTAAATTTGGTTACAAGTTCCCTCAAATGTTGAAAAGGGAAACATTCTCATTCGAATAACCCGCAAGAGGTTATCTTGACGATGGAAGATAGTGACGAAAGTTTATCTTTCAGTCGCAGATGATTCCACATCTGATTTCATGAACATCCTTTTATATTTTCAACAAATCAATTCCCTTAAATATTTTCTACAGATAGGACGATTCGGGAAACGATCATTAAACATTTTTTCGGGTTCGTGAAAGTTACGCTTCGCACCGTAAATAAAAATCGCTTCGATTTTCTCCTCCAATGGACGAGAATTGACCATTTCAGAGATAGTTCACGTGGTACCTATTTACTAGTAAAACCGAAAACTAAATGAGAATATTTTAACTGAACAATGATGTTCGTTGTCGTACCGACATTTCTTGTCATTTTTTGTTTGAACAAAAAATAACCTATTAAACGTTATCGGGTTGTTGGGATTGCCATATGGCAGAGAAAAACAAATATTCCTAGATGTATCGATATTAATGTGTTTGTATGCAGGTAATTATCAAATGTTCCGCCACTTTGTAGTTGGTGAAGATATTGACTTTATATTTCGAAGTTGTGAAGTATTCGTCAGGAGCTTCAAAAGGATGTGTCACAAGACCCCCCTTTCAATTTTTTTTTACAGATGGAGCCCAGGCGCCATTTTGAAAGTTTCATCTGTCAATTTCACTCCAAAATATAGTATTCAATCATCAATTTCATTATCCCAAGTTTCAATTTTTTGAGTTGACCCGTTCAAGAAATAAAAGGGGAGGAGACATACAAACACGTAAGTGAGCATATTATATTTGAATACTTCTGATCGGGATAAAATTGAAACGTTTGGAAGTTCAGTGTGAAATATGGGTGTTGTAGCTTGATTGTGAGCAGGCGCCATCTGAATAGTCTTCATTTATGAAAAATATTATGATTTTGAAAATAGCTCGCCCCTGAAATTATGTACTCAAATACTTCGGACATTTTTTTTATCAATCTTGGTTACTTGAAACCAATACCTACATAATAAATTACTACTTTTGATGTAGCACTGACGACAAATGAATCTTTATTGAATGTTTCGTTCATTCCTCTAGTAATGGCGACCCAGCATATTCGGCTTTTGGAGAATATACCACTCTAATGTTCCTCTCATCATAAAGTGGCCAGTGGAACTAACTTATCAACTTTTCCACCACTAGAAATGATGCCCACGTCGCAGGCCCATGACTCACCACTTCAAGGTTATTACCTAAAAATTATACCCTTGAAAGTGGCGAAATCGTCGAGGCTATTATAACCTGCCACTTCAAAGTTATAACCTAGACATCGCGGGTACATGTCCATTAATTGTTTAAAAAAGACATGTAGCAAGTATGTTTGATTTATGCAGCTTCAATCAACAATTATCAAGTATCAAGTACCAATTATCAGTTAACAAGTAATGAAAATAATTGTATTTATGAAAACTGAATTAACAATTGAGGTATTAATATTAAGCAGACGCACCAGTCAGCGATTCGATTCATTTGAATTAACCTATTTATACAAAATAAAAAAAAATTGTATATTGAAAAGGCATAATATTTTTTTGTGAGCCACATTAAAATAATTCGAGAAAAGTTAGGTTAGCTTTCGTTATCACGCAGTCCAATCCACGGTAACTGAATTTCAAAGGTAATTGAAACTTTATAGTGACTTTCATTAAATACAACTGTGGCAATCACTCATGGAGACCAATCACCAAAACTATCATACTCTATTGAAAATTATTGTAAATTCTAAGTGACATTTCAGTGGCACAGGATGGTTACCGTAACGGCTAATTTACACATTCGAGTTAAAAAACCTCCAAGGTGATTCTGCTTATTGGCCATAATGTGCTGCTTGGGAGACCTTCTTCCTGTGAGTTCTGAGCTATCTAGTTCTTCAATGAGAAGACGATCTAAAAATGAACTCGTTTGCCATCCTGGAGCTGCCATCTTCAATTTATGAATTTTGGCAAAAAACCATAACAATAACCTTCGATTTAATTCATAATCTCCGACCCCAAAAACCCCTACATATCAATTTTGAATAAAAACGGTCAATAATCACAAAAATCGTCCACCATCTTGGAGCCCCCCACTTGAATTTATGAATTTTGAGAATAAATACGAAATCTTCGACCCCGAAAACCTCCACATATCAATTTTGAATACTATGCGGATCATATGGAATTAAAAAAATATTTATTTTGCAACACCCGTGTTATCTGAATAATGAATATTTCTATATACCTACTAAATGACATTCATTATGTTACCAAATTGAATATAGACCAAGAAGAAGCTCGTCAATGGTAGGTGAAATCATTCAATATTGAAAGCTAACGTTTTCGATATGAATTCAGAACATCATATTACAATTATAGGAATTTGCATAAAAAAATCCTCTGAGTAGGTTTGATGGAGGATCGAGAATCTTTGGACACATTTTCATAATTTTTTTGATTCATTAAAGATTGGAAGAAATATTGAGATTTAAAAAACAACTGTGTTACGTCACAGTGTTTTTCCCCTACTTATTTTCAATATTCTTTCAAATCAAAAAAAATATTCTTACGTGTCGATAACATTTCAGTCCTCCATTCACGCTAAACCACGATTGTACTAAGATAGTCGAGTGGAAAGGTGAATTACAATTTCATTAAATTCAAGAAATACATACCTGTAAAAATTAAATTTGAGATGTAATATCGATTTCACATTTTTTTTTTCAGCAACGTTTCTGTTTGATGATGAAAATTATATACTTGCGAGATTTACAATCGATAACGTTTTGATATCCTTACTTCCTTAGAGCATCGTTTGTTCATATTAAAATCTCTTCGATTGCTATAAAGTCATGTTGTGACAAGTGAACATTTTGAATGAAGAATGATTGCATGTTGTTTCTAATGCTATAAAAAATCAATCCAATAGTCTTTCAGCAGAATTTAGCAAACTTTTCTACTCTTTCGATTGTTGCATTCGAAAATGTTAGAATAAATTTATTTCGCTGATTAGTCGAAAACAGTGATTGTTTGTGTGTTTGCTGCTATTATGTACTCTTCTCTGATATGATCGAATATGAAATCTTAAGATAAAAATTAATTTTTGACTAACTTGTCAATTTTTATTCATGTTTTTTCAGAGGGTCGCTTAGCTACCAGATCAAAAAGAAAACAACAACTTACATGGCCAATTCGGTGCGAAATGCAAACAGGCAAATACATTGCGACAAAACAAAATAATTTGCTTCTAATATTAATAAGTTTCAAATTTCGTAGTGGTTAACTACGTACCAGTATCATTCTTCGAATCCAATTTCAATCAACCAGTACAAAATATAACGATGGATAATCAAGTATTTAGGTGGACCACTGTAGACATATGTCGGTCTAATATATATCTCAAACCCAATTGTTTACAAATTATGACCAAATTAAAAAAAAACAAATCAATTATATAAAAAAATGTTCTGTTGAACAATGACGGTTACAAATCTCTTGCGTCACGTAATATACTAGTCCTAATTATAACTCCAATTTGCAGAACCTTTGCAATTATTTCAGCAGTTGTAAAAATGCAAAAAATTTATATAAGTGGATAAAAAGGTTCCGGTTCTCATATGAGGTTGCAAAGTTACATATCCACGGAGACCGATATCATCTTTATTTGCAACCACAATAAAAAACTTTTGTAATAATTTCAATGTTCGTGTGTATTGAGAATGGTAGCGTCAATAAAAAAGTATGATGAAGAAATGATGCGTTTTTCAGAAATAGTTGCAAATTTACGTGGACATGTTGATTTTTCTTTCGTTCACTTATTCAATTTGCAGAACTTTTGTAATTTTTTCAAACAAATAACAATGAAAAACTTAAACAAATGACAAAGAACAAGGTTACGTAACTTTTTCAAGGTTGCAAATTCAATGGATGTTGTAAAACATCATTACTATCGGTATGCCTAGTTTGCAGAACTTTTGCAATTTTATGTGCGAAAATAAAGAATGAAAACGTTTTTTGCAATTACAACAATGTTCCGTTCATCGCAGACTTCTGCAAAATTTTATAGTTTGTTTTCATTGATGCACTAACATTCCATTGAAGTTTGAGAACTTTTGGAATTAATGTTAATTGATTGTCTATATCTACTGGCCTAATAGTCTAGTCAACAAGTGCTTTTTGGACCAACTTTTTTCAGCAGTCTCCGAAAATTATGATCGAGGTGTCATTCGATTTGGAATGACATCTAGATGATTTTTGAAAAAACTGAAGTTTCGCTTGCAAAAATTGTAAAAGTTATTAGCAATTGACTGAAAAAAAAGGGGGCTTTGGTTTTTTGCAAATGTCTCAAAAGCTAATGAAGATTTTCCAAATCTAAAAAGAAATTCAGAAAGAAGAGAAAATTTCCTGAAAATAGTCTTGATTCCCGGAATTGTAGGATTAATATTTATAATTTTCCCAGAGGGATGAAAATACGGCAGAAAACGGGTACTCTGGCTTGGGCACTTTGGACACTTTAACAATAGAAATTATTTAAGCATACTAAATATGAAAATAAAAAATTGAAAAAATTCAGACACTAACTGAACAGATAAGTGAACAATAATATGCTTGGAAAAAACATTCATCACAATTTTTCAGTTATTTAATAATTAATTAATAATTTTTTTCTGCTTGAACATGAACATTGCAAGTGTGATAATTGTTAAACTATAAATTTAAGATTTTTTTCCTCTCCTGGAGCAATTCTTGGAAGGCTTCAGTATAGAACCCCGTTGGAAAAATTCAAAAAATTCAATTTTTCAGTTTTTTATTATTAATTTTCGTTGTTGCAAAATTAAATACTTAAATTAATCATTGAAAAAAATGTTTTTTTTTTCAAATATTATCAACGATCCGTTTTTATGTTATCAGAAACTGCATAGAAATAATTTTTAAAATTCATTATCTCTGATTGTTTGAAAAATTGTTATAAACAAATGCGTTGTTTATAAGATAATTGAAATTTTTTTCATGGAATTTCAATCTTTGATACAAATAATGATTTTTGAAAGAAAAATTGTTCCATAAAAAAATTTTTTATTGCTTGAAAACGCATTTGTTAACAATCATTTTCTCCAACTTCTAATTGATATTAAGGAACCATAATCATTTTATTTAATTTTTCATTGTTTATGCAATAAACAATTTGTTATAAACAAATAAATGTTTACCTTATATTTTTTTTTTATACTTTCTGTCACAAAAACAGACATGCTTTTTTTTTCATTATTTTTTTTTTTTTTAAATATATGTTCTCTGTAACTTCGTCATTCTTACCTGGTTTTTCATCCTTAAAATTATTATAATTTATAAACTAATCGAGATACGATGAAAATACTCGGAACTTATTTATTCTCCATTAGATAAAGAACAAATTTAGCTGGAAAGTTTAGTTGTTACTTATTTATTTATTAAATTTATAGCAATTGTTGATGAAAAATACTTAGGAGAAATTTTTTTTTTGCTTTAATGCTTAAAAATCTATCAACTATTAAAAATATGACTACTCATCCAAGTATCCCATCAATTATTGTTCATTACTCAACATTTTTACCTTTTACATTTTAATTAATTTTAACTGAATATTACTAAAACAAAATTTTTTTGCAGAGTTCATTAGCCAAAGCTTATAAGAAAGGAAGAATGATCTTTACATTGTTTTTCATTTAACAACATTTATTCATAAGTAGTCATTAACATTCATAATATTTTTTTTTTTACATTCTATTTCACATTCCGTTTATTTTTTTGAACATTTCTTTGATGGTGGCTAGTAGTCTACAGTTTCTTCTGGTCTTATGTTTCCATCGTTCTCTTCGTCCCCCAGCAAAGTTTCCACAAGTTGTCCGATAGAGACGGCATAATCAGCACTATCGTCTTCATTCTCATTTTGTAAAGCGTTTTCTTCATCAACATCGCCGAATTCGTCATTATCATCTTCCATCGTTATCTTTTTGCAATTATCGCAACTCTCTCCTTTGCAATGCTTGCAGAGAGACGAACATTGAAGACCAGCCGTGATATTAGAATGTAAAAGGTAAAAATGTTGAGTAATGAACAATAATTGATAAGATACCTGAATGAGGTAGTCATATTTTTAATAGTTAATAAGATTTTTAAGCATTAAAGCATAAAAAAATTTCTCCCTAAGTATTTTTCATCAACAATTGCTATAAATTTAATGAATAAATAAGTTACAACCAAACTTTTCAGCTGAATTTGTTCTTTATCTAATGAATAAGTCTTTTCATCGTATCTCGATTGGTTTATAAATTATAATAATTTTAAGAATGAAAAACCAGGTAAGAATGACGAAGTTACAGAGAACTTATATTAAAAAAAAAAATTAAAAAAAAAAAATCATGTCTGTTTTTTTGACAAAAGTAAATAGAAAAAAAAATATATGGTAAAAATGTATTTGTTTATAATAAATTGTTTATTGCATGAACAATAAAAATTGAATAAAATGAAAACTTTTTTTTTATATTGAAAAGAAAAACAAATAAGGATTTTTGAAGACGAAATGGTTCCTTAATATTAATTAGAAGTTGGAGAAAATAATTGTTAATTAATAAATGCGTTTTTAAAAAATAATTTTTTTTTATGGAACAATTTTTTTTTAAATTATCATTTGTATCAAAGATTGGAATTCCATAAAAAAAACAATTATCTTATAAACAACGCATTTGTTTATAACAATTTTTTAAAGAATTAGAGAAGAAAAAAAATTTAAATAATTTCTATGCAGTTTCTGATAACATGAGAACGAATCGTTGATAATATTTGAAAAAAAAATATATTTTTCAATGATTAATTTGAGTATTTAATTTTGCAACAACAAAAATTATTAATAAAAAACTGAAAAATGAATTTTTTTTAATTTTTCCAACAGGGTTCTATTTTTAAGCCTTCCAAGAATTGCTCCAGAAGAGAAAAAAATTCTTAAATTTATAATTTAACAATTATCACACTTGCAATGTTCATGTTCAAGCAGAAAAAAATTATTAATTAACTATTGAATAACTAACTGAAAAATTGTGATAAATTTTTTTTCGAGCGGATTATTGTTCATTCATCTGTTCAGTTAATGTCTGAATTTTTCCATTTTTTTATTTTCATATTTAGTATGCTTAAATAATTTTTATTGTTAAAGTGTCCAAAGTGGGCGCGGCTTGCCCAAGATAGAGTACCAGTTTTCGGCCGTACTTTCATCCCTCTGGGAAATTATAAATATTGATCCTACAATTTCACTTTTTCCAGGAAATTTCTTCTTCTTTCCGAATCTTTTTTCAGATTTGAAAAATCTTCATTAGTTTTTGAGATATTTGCAAAAAACCAAAGCCCCCTTTTTTTTAGTTAATTGTTAATAACTTCTACAATTTTTGCAAGCGGAACTTCATTTTGTTCAAAAATCATCTAGATGTCATTCCGAATCGAATGACACTTCGATCATAATTTTCGGAGACTGCTGAAAAAAGTTGGTCCAAAAAGCACTTGTTGACTAGACTATAGAGGTTTCAAAGCAAAAATATAATATTCTTGGATACCCGCAAAGGAAAAAGACATACCTCGAAAATTCCATTCAATATTTTACATTTTTTATTTATTATTTTTATGCATGCTCAGTCTGAAACTCCAGTCTACTGCGGAGTTTAAACCGATACGTGCCCCAAAGCGTACATATTCCAATATATAGCAAACACACCCGGTAATTGCTTCAAAGTCTCCGATAATTACATTCCCCAACACACGTAATGCTTCAGCGGTTTGTATGACACAAACATATGTCTTATTATTACAAGACGCTTCTTTGATTCAATTCCCCAACAGAAATAAACGCGTGTACACCGTATATAAACAAGGCTCATGTTGTTCGCGTATTTAGCATCTTTAATGAACGATACGGATCGAGCATATATTCTACGAATGCGAACTACGAGACACCAGGGTATAATGGAATTTGCATTTTTGTCGAGTTATCGATCCGGTCTGGGAGCTTATTAAAATTCCTTGCGGAATTTCATCCACATTGTGTGCCTGGTCCATGGCGAAATGGGAATGTTGTTTTATTCGATCATGTTTGCAGTGCTGCAGTCTGTCAAATGCAACCGAGAAGAATGGTTCATCAATCATTCGGTTTTCTTGATATTTGCAATTTCCCGGCCAGTATCAACTCAGTAAAATGGTAACGAAAAAGGCCCTCTCGTGGACAAAATTCAAGTAGTCGGTTTCTCTGCGGTTCCATGTTTTTTGAAGTCCTGAATCCTATATATAAATCCTTTATTTAGTCCATTTTCTAATTTACATTTTCAAGTCATTGCAATGATTACAATGAGAACGATACAAAGCATGCCTTTAGGTTAATATAGACTACGTTTAAAAAATAATATATATATATATATATATATATATATACAACACATATACACATACATATACACAACTACTACAAAAGATATCTCCCGCATTACGAACGTATCCACTTTCATTTTTAGTCAATATTAACATTTCCCTGAAACCTAGTAAGAAAATTGTATGCAATCAATTAATTTTACCTAATAGTTCATCTGATATTATATATTTTATATTACTAGGGAACGGAAAAAATCGGAAAAAATTCCTATTACACACAGCCCCCCAAAACTCCAATTACACACAGCCTTCTATTTATTTGTGAATAATGTCAAAATAAATATTTACTTAATGTTTCCTATTTAAATATAATTCCGGTACAAAAATTTTCTTACCGAATCCCCCACGTGCTTGAGTCAACTGCGGGAAATTTGTCTCGTACATGAATTTTTGAAGAAAATTACCCCTCGTCGCTTCGCGATTCGTGATAATTTTCAAAAAATTCATGTACTCAAAAGAATTTCGGCAATAATTCATGCTCTAGGGAGATTATAAGTAAAAATTCAAAACACAAAATCAAATGAATTTTCTGTTGAGCTGGGAACTATCCAGGGTAGTGTTATTGGTCCTTTAATTTTTTTAACATATGGTAATGACGTCGATCATATTAGAGATGGAAGAACCTTCGTTTATGCGGATGACACCACAATAGTGGACACCGACATTGACGCTCAAAAACTGAAGTCAAAAGTAAACCAGGTGCTGAATGATTTCTCAAACTATTGCCCAAAAAATATTTTGATCGTTGATCACAGTAAAACTGTAATCATAGAATATCACACACAAAATAGATCTCCAACAAACCACGAATTTAGAACGACATTGTTCTGAAAACCCCAATTTCATCTCAGCTCCTAGGCATATGCATTGACTGCAACCTCTCATGGGGAGAACAAATAAATTCCGTTTGCAAAAAACTTAATAATAGTTATTTATGTAATAAGGATCATGAAGTCGTGAATGTCATTGGGCGAGGCGTAGCCGAGTCCGATATCACGACGTGTGCCATAATGATTGTTTTTCTACGACAACCTCGATAAATGTTAATTTTATAACCGCAACTTCAATCATAAACAAGCACATTTTGTACAGAATTTCATTTTTGCATCGGTTGCTAGGCAAGTTGCTAAGCAACAAATGCGAAATGGAATATTTCGTGTTAGGTCTAGGTTCACTCTAAAATCACGTTTTTAACAGTCCCCTCGATATTACTCTCTTTCATATTTATATTCCTGGACTCGGATGTCACGCAGGTAGCTATAGCTGCCTCCGTGGTGACGTTGGTTGTTGCCCTGGAATTCAGGGTCTGCTGTCGAAATCACAAATGAGCGGCTGGCTTCTGTTTGTTGACTCCGTTGATTTGTCGTTTTCTACTCAGTGTTGTTCATCCTTGCACTCCTCCACCGTACTGATGGGGGCCAAGAGCCCGAAACACGTGTCTACGGTTAGCACTTTTCTCTGAGGGCTATGTCCATTAAATTCCCTTCATATTGTTTTTAACAGTCCCCTCGTTATTACTCCCTTTCATATATATATATATATATATATATATATATATATATATATATATATATATATATATATATATATATATATATATATATATATATATATATATATATATATATATATATATATATATATATATACAGTTACAGTTCTTTGGATAAAAAATACATTTACGATATAATATAGAGACATTATTTTAAGAAGATTTTTATATCATGGGGTGTATATAAAAACAGGAATGTTTATTTTTGTATGTGAAATTAGGAATACACTAGCTTATGTATCTCTGTACGTGGCAAACTAATGATGTAGTCATTTAATCGTTTTTCGAGTTCGTTTTGATTTTTTGAACTTTTTATTTGATTTGATGGATTATTGAATAATTTGAGACTGAGGTAGCTGTAGCTTTTATGTCCTACAGCTTCATTCATCAAAGGCATTTTGAAAATATTTTGTTTGGTTCGAGTGTTGTATTCGTGTTCTATTCTCGGATATTTGTGTTTTGATTATTAGTACGAATAAAGAAGAGTTGTACTGGATCAAATATATCTGTCGAGTTCTTTTTTTTGTTAATTATTTTGAGGATTCTTTTTTGTGTTACTATCAGTTTATTCATAGTACTCTTTCCAGCTGATCCCCATGTCAGTACCCCGTAAGTTATATGTGTTCGAATGAGAGCTAAATATAAGGTTTTAAGTGTCCTGTTGTCTAACATATCTCTTGGGACTTTGAAACGATGCATTGGAAATTGGAGCTTTTTTATTACATAGTGTATATGTGATTCCCATTTGAGTTGGTTATCTATAATGATCTCAAGATATTCAATATGTTCCACAGGCGTGATATTGGAAAGATCGGATTATGCATTTGTATATTCAACCATCTCTTACAATGTTATAGTGTGAGGGAAGTCAGGCATCTGAGATTACCAGAGTGTTTGTTGCTCAAAACCGTATACTTACTCAGATTAATATTTGACATAAAAAAAATCGTGCAGTTATTATTTGAAAAAATCAAATCCTAAGTGTCGTATCTATTTACCTATTTGAACTTCTTAGTCATGTTTTCAAAAATAAGCATTTGTACCCTCTGAACAGCGACACTCACTACCACAACATTAGATGTAAAAACTACATCAAACTAAATAAGCACAAACATTCGTTCTACAAAAAATCACCGAATAATGCAGGTTGTCGTTTTTATTATCGTCTGCCAGGCAATTTAAAAAAGCGGGTTCTTCAGCACTTTTCAAATCTCGCCTAAGAGGACTCTTAGTCACACAATGTGTTCATTCACTCGATGAACTCGAGACGTATTTATCCGGACTGTAAATGGTGTAATAAGTATCAGTTGTGATGAAATTCATATGTATGTGTATATTTTTCTATGTATCAGTTGTAATGAAGTCATTATGTATGTGTAATTTTTTTATGTATTTTTACTTGGGTTTGTACTTTTGTACCACACTCTCATTACATGTAACGACCTGTCCTATCTGGTTTGTAAGGGATCACCGAACTTTTACTTTACTTTACTAATACTTCTTGAGGAATTATGTGACCAAATGACCAAAAGATTACAAGATCAAAAAGAAATAATATTTCTGCCAAAAAACCTAATAGACAATTTCAATACCCCAACCAGTAAACAACAAACCATTACTTCGTCGGGGTCTGGCAATAAAATCTCCAAGCCGAGTACTTCATCTGAACAAAAAACTAACGTTCTGAAATCTGATATGAATTATCTCTGTCACTAAAAAGGTAAATGGCAATAACCGGAATCCCCCATCAGCTGTTTATAGACCAGTGAATAATACCCAAATATCACTCACTGGCTCTAGCAAAAAACCTAATCTAAAAATACAGGGCGTTACTAGTGACAATGATTTGGAATGGTTGAACGTAGGAAAAATCGAAAATCCTAATAATGCGTTCTTTCCTAGTATTTTTCCAATCAAGATATCAAGTGCTTCAATTTGAATACCAAGGAAAGAAAACAGTTCATTCAAACTTGGTGTCCCGAAGTTTCTGGAGCAGTTGATCCTGACTAGTGACCTATGGCCTGGAAATGTGTTAATTAAGGAATTTCTATTTTTTTGTGATAATCAAAAATACGATACGTCTCCTGATCCCTGTCCAAACTCAGCTAATCTGGTAATTTTTCATCTCAACATTCGTAGTATTAGAGATAAAATAGACTTCTTATTGCAATCACTCGATTATCCTGACGTAGTTTGTCAAACCTGGTGCAGAGATCATGAAATCAATTCAGTGAATCTGTATTCATATATTCCCATTATACCTGATAATTTTTCTATAAAAAACAAATATGGTGGTGGAGTTGCTATATTCGTCAAATATTTTCATAACATCAAAATATTTCGCTTGAATATAACTGCTTACAGTACTAAATTTCTTATCAGCTGTCATTATAAACTTCCCCTCTACTGACAGTGAAATATACCTATCGAAAATATAATTTTTCACTGCTTACATATTTATAGTACTTTTGACGCGTTGTGATTGAATGTCAATTGAAATAAAATGTCACACAAGTATGTAGAACCAAAGAGAGTAAACGTTATCTGAGTAGGATAGTCTATTCCCCATAAGACAATGGTGACACTAATAGAAAGAGGTAAAAGATCATTTGTGAGTCATAGTGACGTATATGGACATTTCATGGCCACCATTCTCGGTGGACAGTGGGGGACTAGCGCCATCCGCACTCTGGTATCTGAAAGTTTTAGGCTCTTGAATGTTTATTGGACCACTCTGTATGTTACGTGGGCTACAGGTACTCATGTCCATGTACGTCACTATGAGGCGTTGATGATTCAAGATTCTGATTGACTGGAGCTTATTAGTACCTCCTTAACGTTCACTCTCTTTGGAAACATACCACTTTATTATCCCAAAGTACGTGTTTCTATAGGCGCAAATGCTTCGAAATGAAAATCCCTGTTAAAATGGACAATATCAATAAATCGGTAGCAGATATTCTATCGCGTTTTTTAATACGGAAGTAGAAAAATATGTTTTTTCTAACGAATAATATGGAAGTTTCTCTCTCACACACACACACACCCATATATATATATATATATATATATATATATATATATATATATATATATATATATAATATATATATATATATATATATATATTATATATATATATATATATATATATATATATATATATATATATATATATTGTTGTGATAGGTGCTTTATCTATATTTATATTTTAATAAATTTGTTTCATTGATTTTCTTTTTATTTAATAGTTAAAAAAAATACCTATCATAACAGAAATGAAACTCCGGCTATGTTGTCTTACCCTTTTTCAACACTCTTTTCACCTCATCCCAGCTCAGTCGATACGCCTATGAAGTATGAGTCATCTCTATTCTCATGCAGGACTCAGTAGTGCCAACTTGGCGCGCTGCTTGATGTCAAAATGTGCTATTTTGTGAGAAAGTTATGATAAGATGTTCAATAGGTAAACAAAGAATGCAGAAAAATCGTCAATTTTTTTTATTGATATAAATCCTTCAAATTGACCTACTCTGCGAAATCTAACTTATCTTACTGAAACAGTAATATGAAATGGTGAAAACTTGTTTATGTGTGATAAATACTTGTTAAATAAACGTTTGAATGTTATGAGAAATTCTGTGAGCATAAAAAACCATTAAATGTTCAAAAGAAATGGACACCAGTGATCAGATAACCAATATAAGTTTCTGGGCCTGATATGTTGCACTTTATTCAGTTCATCTTTTGAAAAACATTGCAATTCTTCCTTTGTGGTATTCTCCTGCCTCTTGGAAGTGTTCGTGCTCACTGGAAAATACAGCTACACTGCAAAAAGCCTTTTTTTGTTCCTGGTAATGACATGGACTGGATTTTTTCAGGTGAGTGGATTTTTCTCATTCGTTTATTCTCCCATTGGTATCTGAATTAGTAGTATAACGTTTGAGGATAGTTTTGCTCGTTTTTTATTCCTTGAATTTTGTTATAATTTTTCTATCAAAATTGGTACGTGATTTAGTTCTCTGCTTCAATTTTTCATCTCCCAAGCTTGTCACATTTTCTCTTGATAACCCACACATTCTGTTTATTTTCACAAATTTCAAAATTTATTGCCACTTCCTGTCTGATTTTGTGTTATTCTAACTTATTCTAATGATTTTATTCACAATATTTGATTCTAAACCATATATTCTATGTACAAATTTGGATAAAATTCATATTTGACATTTTCCTCTTTTCATAATTTTATATTCCATTATTTTCCTTACATCGTTTTTGAGAACTCGGTGTTGGGTTTTCTCCTTATATGATTTACCATACAGGATGTTCCAACTTGTATACCATTTGATCCACTTGAGATCCAAAGTTTTCTCATGATTTCAAATTTCCATATCATTTTATTGTTTGTGCAAGTTGAATGTATTGTTGGTAACATACGTATGACAATGGAGATACTTCAGGACTGACTTTTTGATACGTATGCATTGTCTAGAACATGTTATAAGATTCTAGAACAGTAAATTGTGAAACAAAGATAGCATGAACCACGATAACTTAAATACCTAATAATAATAATGAATTATCATTTTCATTATTTTATAAACATTTCCTAACATAACAATATATATATATATATATATATATATATATATATATATATATATATTATTTATATATATTTATATATATATATATATATATATATATATATATTATATATATATATATATATATATATATAATAATGCACAAAATTATAGGGGTCACCTATAATCTGTGGGGTGAAGCTTAGACCTAATGACGTGGAATTTCATGACACTAAATTTCGTGCACATCAATAGGTCACCAACATATGTCAGTACGGGCCAATCCATGACACCAATAGTCGTACTCCTCGTGCGTTCAGAGTAACGCAAAACAAATAACGAAATAAGAGAGATTTGTTACGATTCCAAGAAAGTCACCATCCGCCTACAGCTATTTCATGGTTTTCCAATCATAAGGATGGCTTGTGGTCTCTGTCAAAATCGTACCAATTTTCTCAGAGTTTCAATACCTACCAGCAAGAATGAAAATGTGAAGTGTACAAAATTATAGAGGTGACACCTATAATCTGTGGGGTGAAGCTTCGACCCAATGACGTGGATTGGCCTATACTGATATTGATGTGCACGAAATTTCGTGTCATCAAATTCCACGTCATCAGCTCTAAGCTTCACCTCACAGATTATAGGTGACACCTCTATAATTTTGTGCATTTCACATTTTCATACTTGCCGGTAGGTATTAAAACTCTGAGAGAATTGGTACGATTTTGACCACAAGCCGTCTTGATGATTGGGAAACCATGAAACAGCTGTAGGCAGATGGTGACTTCCTTGGAATCGTAACAAATCTCTGATATTTCGTAATATATATATATATATATATATATATATATATATATTTATATATATATATATATATATATATACGTCTGGTATTTTTGATAACTTGATAAAACACAATACTAATTCATTTTGGTCAAATAAACTTAACTGAAGTATTGAAGTAAAAAATCTATAACCATCAAAAACCTCAATGCATCCAAGCACAAAGCTTCATTATTCGATGGCGAATTCTTCCAATGAATCCACACCATACCAAATCCCCAGTAAAACCCACCCCAGAAGCCCCTTTAGCATTAATCCGTCATTTTAGAGACCAGAGCGAACCAGAAAATGTAATTCAGGTTTTTTATCAATTAACAGATCCTGAAAGAAGGTAATCACGTTTTATGTACTTTTGAGAGCTCTATTGAGACGGAAGAACTCGCAGAGAGAAAAACTGCTGAAAGGATTAGGGACAGACTTTATTTGAGAATTATTCATCCCTTTGAGTATTCAAATCTCCTTCCGGAAAAAAAGGTTTTATGTCAGTTATTTACTTTCGGAGCGGTTCACATCTAAGGACTACGTTCATATTGGAGTAATTTGAATCGGTTGTTTTGAAGATGAACAATTAACTACAATGTCCTTATAATTCCAGCATTCATTAGTGTCAAAATTCAATTTGATAATTCAGAAACTGAAAAAATCAGATAGTTTTTTTCAGTATGAGTAACGCACTAGGTGTTGAATCGCTAGTGCCTTAATACAACGTAATTAATGTGAATTACGCTGGAAATATCAAATTACTTTCTGAACATATTTTGAAGAATGTATGTGAAATGTTTCATTAATATACAGTGTGGTCATTTGATTGTGTAACATTTGGGATTTTTTTAAATTAATTGCACATCCAAAATACAAATATTGCCGGAAGTTGACGCATGTGCGATTATCATATTAGGTGCAATTAGAATCGCTGCAAGTCAAACAACGTACAGGGTAGGTAAAAAAATATAGAAATTGTACAGGAGTAAAGTAGCCTTATTTGAGAAAATTGAGCAAACTGTTTATGAGAAAAGTTGTTTAGAATTGAAAGCTATGCCTAAATATCAAAACATGGTCTACCAAGAAAAACTTTTTTTTTTAAATCAACATTTTTTTTTATATTCATTTTAAACAATTTCGTATATTGTTCGAAATCGAAACAATTTATAATACATCCGTTAAAATTCCAACACATTATTAAAATTAACTTAGATCTTGAATTTTTTGGGGAATCACAAACTTCACGTTTGTTGCAACGATATTGAGCACAACTTTGAAATTTCGCAAACATTCTTTTTGAAAAGATAAAACAGGCTATTTACGAACATGACGTCTTGAATATTGTTTCTGCTATAAAAATGAAAGCCTCTGATATCAACATATTGAGCATTCAACTCTGCCTGCCCTATTTTATACTTTCCTTAACCCATGTTATGAATTTCTGTGTGGCACACTCAGTTTCTCCTGGTTCTCTTCAATCGTTCAAGAGAACCTCTTGGGGGTATTCATATTGAGAAAGGAAACATTCTCAAGTAGATATTGAGAAGAAGTATTGTTATGCCACTGGCCTTCTATTGAGGGTACACTCCTTCAAAGAAAGACCAATAAACGCTAAGGAATTTTCAAATATTATGAATAAATCACTTTACTTGATCACTCCTTTTTTGTTAGGTTGAGAACTTGAGTAATAAGAGATCGACTCGGAAAGATTGTTGAATAATGCACATATGCATATATATCTATATATATATATATATATATATAATATATATATATATATATATATATATATATATATATATATATATATATATATATATATATATATATATATATATTTTTAAATAGTTACATAGCCTTTCCATCAGTTCTATATACCGTTGAAATGCTCAACTAATCAAAGAACAGTTGAGATTTTATATTAGGTCAGTTTTTGGCATTCTCAAAGTCAGTGGACTGAATATAAGTAAAAATAGCATCAATTTATAAACTACTGTTGATCAATATTATTTGAAAAATATGGGAACATAAAATGTGGAGATACATTTAAAAACACATAAAAATTATAATTGATTCAATTTGCCCAAACACAAATGCCGAAAAATATATGAACTTACTCCAGACCATCAGGTTTCAACATTTATTAACTCGATATTTGTTTTACACGATATCAGTTCAGTTGTATTTTATTTATTACCGCGGAAGTTGTTTATTTACTTTTATATCGCACTATATATTAGACTAAAGTTGTATTGGTAAAGTTTTTCTATGAGAGCATGAACTATCGGTTAGAGGTTGTCGGTGTCTCATTTCGTCCTTAAAACATTGATAACATAATGTTTATCAATGGTAAATACTGTTCAAGTGTCCATTCACTGTGTTGAGTCATTACTCGTGCAGTTTCTGTTTGACTTGATTGGAATTCTCTTTATTAATAATTCCGCAATTTCTTTGCAAGATGATTACTTGTCAATGAACTCATGACTGATGACTGTCTAGTCAAGAGCTGTTACTTGGTTGGCAACCGCACTTCTTTATGTTATATTGTTATATGTTTACTATGTGAAAGTTGAGCCCTTCTCATCTTTCTGCACTACATGTTAATCGAGTGAACGTTCAAACTTCGGGTTTCCATTTCGAACGACTTCTGTTGACCGAATCCTCATTTTGCTCTGGTTTCGCTTTATATGATATCCTTCCATGTATCGTTCTTGTTGGCTCAATTCCTAACGTTAGTTATCTTCTACTTGTCAATAAATCACCTCTAGTGATGATGACTCGTTACAGTAGCCGAAGAAAGAAATGAATGATTTATTCATTTCGTGATTGGCGAAAATGACAAATATAATATGAAATGTTGGTCAAATGGATTGAACGATTTAAAATCGAAAGAACTTCCACCACCTCTGAGTGCCTAGATGGATGGACTTCTCCTTCCTCAGAATCTTTCTGCACCACAATGGTTAATCGACACGTGACTAATGTCTCCTTTTTAACACTTCTGTTGACCGAATCCTCATATTTGCCCGCGGTTTCGCGCTTTTATATGATATCCCCTTCCATGTATCGTTCTTTGTTGGCTCACATTCCTAACGTTAGTTATCTTCTACTTGTCATAATAAATCACCATCTTAGTGATCGATGGCTCGTTACAGTAGCCGAAAGAATGTAAAGAAATGAATGATTTATTCATTTCGTGATTGTGGCGGTAAAAATGAAAAATATGAAAAATATGAAATTTGCTGGTTCAAATGGATTATTGAACGATTTAAAATCGAGAAAGAACTTCCACCTACCTCTGGTGCCTAGATGGATGGATCTTCCTCCTTCCTTCAGGAATCTTGTGTTTAAACCACGAAAAGTGGGTTATCACACACGTGACAATGTCTTCCTTTTTAACACTATAGCGGTGAGACGGAAACTTGAAGAACCAAAATGTTTTCCGTTTTTAACTAAACTGGCGAGACGTATATCTTGAAAGCGGAGTGTTTCAAAGCGGAGTCGAAAGAAAACTGAATTCTTGCTTGATTTTCTTCGCGCGCATGCGTAAAGTGGAAGTATGCTTTCATGAACGCGAAATGATATATATATTTGAAAATTAAGGGGAATTGCTTCGACCATATGAAAATACTTATATATAAAGAATAAAAAAAATAAAATAATAGTTTTTAACAAAAGATGGGTCAGGAATAAGGGGTAACCTTAACATTCTCCCCACCTTTTGTTGAAGGCTTTCAACAAAACTAATTCTGTGGAAGGAGACACAATTTATTAATTGGTCTCTTATAGGTACCACTACTGGTTTTCACTGTAGCAACGCGAGCTACTTTGTCTAATCCAGGGTGAAGTTCCACAACTCTGGCCATACGCCACTGTAAAGGCGATAAATTATCTTGCTTTATAATGACGAGATCGTCAACTTTCAAGGGATGATCAGGATCATTCCATTTGTGTTTCTGCTGCAAATTAGTTAAATATTCTAAATGCCACCTGGACCAGAAACAGGATTTCATCTTTGTAATAACTCCCATCGTCCCAAAGAGTTCAGTTTTAGATGACTGAAATCAGGATCTGGAAGACAAGTTAAAGGTTCTAACGTTAAAAAATGCCCCGGAGTCAGAACCGACAAATCACTTGGATCAGAACTCAGCGGGCAAAGCGGTCTAGAATTCAATATAGCCTCAATTTGAGTTATAACTGTATACAATTCTTCGTACGTGAGAATTTGCGAACCGATAACTCTAGCAAAGTGTGTTTTGAATGATTTAACACCTGCTTCAACTAAGCCGGAAAAATGGCTGCCTGTCGGGGGGTGAAATGACCAAACTAACTTTTCATTATCTGCGGCATTTTCATAATTTCATTAATATATTTATTTGCACCAACAAAATTTTTACCACAATCACTAAAATGTATGAGCAGCGGCCCTGCCTTGCCATGAACCTGCGTAAGCCAGCCAGAAATGCCTCGGTTGTCATGTCTGAAATAAGTTCCAAATGTATGGCTTTAGTTGCAAAACAAATAAAAACGCAGACATAAGATTGAACCGTCTTTGCCCCGCGGATTTTGCCCAACGTAATGAAAAATGGGTCCCACAAAATCAACAGCAACTACGGCAAAAGCTTTTACCTGTGAAACGCGGTTTGCTGGGAGATTGCCCATAGGGGGTTGTAGGCTTCGCGGATTGAGGCGCCAACATCGGAAGCATTTGTCCAACACTTTTCGAATGGTGCGACGCGGGGATAATATCCAAAAATTTTGTAATAAAAGAAAATGCAACGTCTGCAGTCCGGGATGCAGGTGAAGTTTATGAGTATATTCTATTATTAAATCAGTGAGTCTATTCGAACGTGGTAGAAGAAGAGGGTGTTTTTTATCATATTCTAAAAGCGAGTTGTGTAACCTTCCACCCACTCGCAATAAACCTTGTGGTCTATAAAAATACTGAGTTTTCTCAAATACTTAGGAAGCGGTTTATTATTTTTTAATCTAGAAATTTCATCTTCGAATACAGAATACTGAGTGAATTTAACAAGAACAAGTAAAGCCTCGTGTAACTCAGTATCACTGAAACAAGAACCAATTAGTTTATTCAGCGGATGTCTCAAATTAAAATAAAATCTTCTGATGTATGCTATGATTCTCTGGATTTTCTCTAGAGAAGAAAAATTTTGTAGAATATTCTGCAATGAATCTACATCAGTGAATGCTACAAGCACCGTTTTGCGCTCTTGACAATCGAAGCTGTGAGATTCTAATTTGAATTTTTGGATGGGCCAATCGGTGTCGGGTTTCTGTAACCAAAATGGGCCTCCCCACCATAGCGGATGATTAACTAATTCTCCGGGAAGGAGGCCGCGGGAGGAACAATCAGCGGGATTATCTTTGGAAGATACATGACGCCACCACTCAGGAGAAACTTTATTTTGTATCAAAGATATACGATTAGCAATAAAAGTTTTGAACTTGTTTGGATCTGACTTTACCCAATGTAAAACAATTGACGAATCCGTCCAAGTATATATTTGATCGAATCTGACTCTTTCGGAATAAATCTCCAAAACGTAAGAGACTAACCTTGACAACAAAAGGGCAGCAGATAACTCTATCCTAGGAATAGATAATAATTTGGTAGGAGTAACTTTAGATTTTGCACTCAAAAGAGATACAAAAATGCGGTTATTTTTTATTACTCTGACGTACAGACAAGACGCATATGCGTTCTGTGAGCCATCACAAAAGGCATGTAATTCACAACGGGTGAAATCTTTGAATGGAATGAGACGGGGAATTCCAATCTTCGATATTTCTGGTAGTTGACTTTTATATAATGTCCATTTTTTTATAATTTGGTTGGGAGGGAGCTCATCCCAACCAACACCCTGTAACCATAATTCTTTCATTATCAGTTTTGCAAACAGTGTGATTGGTGATAGAAACCCAAGAGGGTCGAATATTCGACTAAGTTCGGATAATATATTACGTTTAGTAAGCGGTTCCTCTAATAAATTAACAGAAAAAAAGAAAACATCTGAAGAAGGAGTCCATTTTAACCCCAAGACTTTAATGGTTGACTCATTTTCTTTATCCATCGAATATGATTGATCATACAAATAATCTTTAGATAAATTTTCTAAAAACTCAACATTATTACTCGACCACTTCTTGAGATGAAACCACCACTTTTACATAATGAAATCAATTGACTTTGTACTGCAAGTGATTCGTCCAAAGAATCACATCCACCAATGACGTCATCTACATAAATATTATGGGACAGCAAAAGTTGCGACGCTAGTGGATAGTTTGTTTTTTCATCGTCAGCCAATTTTGCCAACGTGCGGAGGGAAAGCCAAGGACTACTGGCTACCCCAAAAGACACCGTACGTAAACGATATTCAAGCAGCGGTTCATTTGGAGAAAATCTCCAAAAAATTCTTTGAAAATCTCTATCAGCGGTTCGGAGCAAAATTTGAAGATACATACGGCTAATATCTGCGGTAAATGCAATGAGATGTAGTCGAAAATTCAAAAGTATTGCCAAAATATCCTTTTGTAATTTAGGTCCTGTCATCAACACGTCATTCAGTGAAATATTATTAGAACATTTTGCGCTTGCATCGAAAACTATTCGAACTTTTGTTGTGGTACTGTCTGGTTTGAAAACACAAGTATGTGGTATATAATAAGAAGGAACTTTAGATAATTCGGATTCCGGAATCGTTTCCATGTAATTGCACTCTATGTATTCCTTAAAATTTTGGAATATTCATTATATAAATTTCGATTGCGGGCCAATCTCCTTTCGAGGCTGTAAAAACGTCGAAGAGCTATATCTCTAGAATTCTCAAAATTCACGACTGCGGATTCTTTGAATGGGAGGGACACCATGTATCGTCCGGTCTCCGTGCGAGTTGTAGTGTCCATAAATAATTGTTCACATTTTTATCCTCGACAGAAATCGTTTCTTCACAAGGTATCTCTTCGATTTCCCAAAATCGCTTCAGCGTATTCTCTAGTTGAGATATTTCTACAATGTTCAAAAATGAATTGATTACTTTTTGATGTGTAGCTGCAACTTTTCCAAATAAAATCCAACCAAAAGTGGTATTAAACGCACTGGGTAAATTTTCATTACCAACACTACGGCCGTCCAAAAGAATTTTCTGAAATATTTCAGCGCCTAAAAGTAGATCAATCGGTGCGGGTTTCGAGAACTGTGGGTCAGCAAAGTAATGTTTTATGTGACTCCAAGTAAATGTATCAAACTTAAAAGTAGGCATATCTGAACAAATGTTATCAAGAATTATTGCTTCAAAAGTTAAAATCGGATGCGTCGCTCCGGTCGGCTGAACAGTACAGCTAACCTTGCCAAGCGATGCCTGAGCGGTCATATTTCCGAGCCCTTGTACAGCAACAGCTGATTTGAACGGTTTCAAACCTAAACGATGCAGGAATCGTTTGGAAATAAAATTTGCTTGCGATCCACTATCCACTAATGCTCTTACCACCTGGAAATTACCACGACAATCTAAAATTCTCAATTTAACGGTAGCCAATAAGATATTGTGTTGCTGTGAAAGATTCGCACTAAGTGCTGCAGGGCCGGTTTCAGGAATAAAAGTTTGCGGAGTTTCTTCAATTCGAAGGACTGAATCGGAAGAACCATCATTATTAGAATTTGATGATGAAGCTGAAATATTTTGCGGTCTGTCAAAATGTAAAGTTGAGTGGTGATAAGTAGATTGGCAATAATTGCAAGTACGAGATGAAGAACATTTTGACTTGGAATGAGTATGACTTAAGCAATTTGTGCACAAATGGTTTTGTTTAACAATATTATATCTTTTCTAGGAGATTTTCCCAGGAATGAAGGACATTTATATAAAGCATGTTCAGATTTACAGAGTGGACATAGCCTTTACTCGAATATGCCTGCGGATTTGCGGCAAACAAAGTGGTATTTCGAAAACTAGAAAGATTAGGATTCGTGCGGTTCATGTTAGATATATTACAAGTATTATGAGTTTTGGGTTTCATACGGATAGAATTCAATGAAAGTGATTCGAACGCATTACACTGATTTGTTAAATAATCTATCATGTCAGTGAAATTAGGATTGGTAATCGATTTTGAACTGAGTTCTAATTCATAGCGGGCCACCGTAGTGGAGTCGAGTCTTTCAAAAGCATATGACAAAGGATGAAATCCCATTGATCTACAGGATAGGATAAATTGCGGAGAGCGGCAACGTTTTCCGAAAATGTATCAATAATTTTCCTAAGCAAAGGCGGGTTTTCAATTGACATGCGCGGACTACACTCAATTTCGCTCCAGTGAGCATTTGCTAAAAGACGCGGGTTTGAATATCTTTTTGTGATTGCATTATAAGCTACTAAATAATTGCTTGAAATAAGCGGTGTGCACGAAATCAACGTTTTTGGCGGCCCCTCCAATACAGAATGCAAGTGGGCAAACTTTTCAATGCTAGAAAGAGACACATTATTGTGCACAAGAACGTTATAAAGATCAATGAATGGAGTGAACGCCTTTATGTCCCCATTGAAAGTTGGCAACTTCATTTCAGGAAGTTTTACTCTGGGTGCGGAGGGAGCAATAATTTGTCCAACCTGAGTTTGTGGAACCTCTTCAAATAAATCAGCATGAATTGCTTGAACTGAAAATAAATCCTTATCAAATGCGGTGCGGACAGATTCTTCAGTATCCAACATATCTGTGGTTAGATCTTTCAACGAACTTGAGTTACTGATAATGTTAGACTGATGATCATTGAAATTCGATTCAATTTCCTTTAAAACTTTGAATCGTTGCCGAAACTCAGAATGAGCTTTACTATTTATAACGGCTATTTCAGCTACCTCTTTCAGTTCTGACATTCTCTTTATTTCAGTATTTCGAAGAGCTTTCAATTTTTTGATCTTATCAGCCATTTTGTGAAACTAATCAAATAACTGATAAATTGAAATAAATACACAAAAACCACTGTACCCAAGAACGGACCTGGCAACTTTTTATCGCAAAAAAAGGATACAAATTCCTACCTACAATTGTTTCACCAGCTGAATACCGGTGACCTTGAATTTATATTTTGAAAAAATGGTCGAAGCAATTCTTCGTATTTAAATGAATAAATGAAAAAACCAATAATCCAGGGGATTCTTGGCTCAGAAGGACCAAAAATGTGGCGGTAAAAATGAAAAATATGAAAAATATGAAATTTGCTGGTTCAAATGGATTATTGAACGATTTAAAATCGAGAAAGAACTTCCACCTACCTCTGGTGCCTAGATGGATGGATCTTCCTCCTTCCTTCAGGAATCTTGTGTTTAAACTACGAAAAGTGGGTTATCACACACGTGACAATGTCTTCCTTTTTAACACTATAGCGGTGAGACGGAAACTTGAAGAACCAAAATGTTTTCCGTTTTTAACTAAACTGGCGAGACGTATATCTTGAAAGCGGAGTGTTTCAAAGCGGAGTCGAAAGAAAACTGAATTCTTGCTTGATTTTCTTCGCGCGCATGCGTAAAGTGGAAGTATGCTTTCATGAACGCGAAATGATATATATATTTGAAAATTAAGGGGAATTGCTTCGACCATATGAAAATACTTATATATAAAGAATAAAAAAAAATAAAAATAATAGTTTTTAACAAAAGATGGGTCAGGAATAAGGGGTAACCTTAACAGTGATCGTATTTACACTTACTGAGCTGTCAAACCCTATTATTTATAGTTTCTTTGTTTACTAATGGAATTCCTTAGATATGCATTAACTCGGAGGGTGATGAGTTGTCAATAGCTCCATTGTATGCATTTCCGGGCTTGCAGGTGTCTAGCTATTTTTAACGTGCCCTTGTTTATCAGTTTGGTCGAGTATTTAATTTCAAAATTTATTTTCATTCCCAGTGAATTATGTTTTCTGGCCATAGAGTTCATATTTATTAATAACTTGTTGTTTCTTATATTTGAAAGTGTTTCTGTACTTATGGGGTTATGACAATATTTTTCTTGAAATTCAAAAATCCACATTGAAAATGAAGTTATTTTTTGTGAATATCTACCAGAAAACAATCATTTCCCCTACTAAAGCCACGCTGGACATAACTTTATCTGATAGATATTTCGAAAATATCCAGACTCAAAAAAAATACAAGAAATGAAAATTTGCATATATTTCAGATTGTTATTCAATTTTCTGTTCCAGCCTTGATTGGCTTGAGTTTTTTGTGATTGGGGTGATGACCGCCCCTTCCACTGCGACCTTCCTAGATCTGTCGTGGCTCGATCCTAATTAGATAGAGTTTACTTTCAAGTCTCGCGCTTCGGATGTCGCTCGGTGAAACCTTTTCCAGGTCTTTGGGCTCTAAATGCCCGTGATCCATACAGTAGAATCATGTACGTTCCAGACCGTTGCATCTGCACAAGAAGAAACAGCGGAACACCGCCGTTTCTTCTTCGTCTGGGCAAAAGCGACAATCTGCGCACTCCGCAAGTCCGATTTTTTCAAGATCCTTTCACAGTCCACAGTGATCTGTCAGTAGTTCTTTTATGATCCTCAGGTTGTTGCTGTTCAGTTCTAACCAGAGCTGCTAACCTTATTTGCGTAGGGTTTGGTATAAATGTCCCAAGTAGCATTTTAAGTGGACATTTTGAGAGTATTTGACCACAACCACTGCCACGGTTCAATCACGCGGCGGCTACCAGAATGGGGAACACTTTTTTGGTGGCTGCTACGTTCCGATCTACGTTCCTGGATCTCAGATAGCCACATTCCAACCACGTTGTGGTCACCTGGCAAAAACGTGGATATGTAGTGGCCGACACTAGACACGTTGAACAACTGACTGCGTTTGTGTAAATAATATGTAGCTCGATCTCTGTTCAGCAACATACTGTTGTGATAAATGTTCCTCATTCTTTCATTTTGCCAGATTCATTCCTAATACTCGATCAACTATACAAATATATAACATATGAACATACAAACGCGAAAGTAAGTGTATTGAATTTGGATACATCTGATCGGGATAAAATTGAAACGATTGAAAGTTTTATGTGAAATATGGGTGTTGTAGCTCGATTGTGAGCACGCGCCATCTGACTACACTTTATTTAAGGAAAACATAATTTTGGGATCAACTCGCCTCTGGAATTATGTACTTGAATACCTCAAACATTGTTTTATCAATCTTGGTTAGTTGAAACAAATACTTACGTAATAAATTACTACGTTTGATGCAGTGCTGACGACAAATAAATCTTTATTGACTATTTCGATAATTTCTCTACTGATGGCGACCCAGCATATCCCTGTAAATATGGCGACTTTAAAGTGGCAGAAAATGTAACTATACCACTCTAAAGCTCCTTCCATCATAAAGTACCCAGTGGAACTAAATTAATAATTTTCCCACCACTGGAGAGTGGCACCCACGTCGTATGCCCATGACTCACCACTTCAAAGTTATAACCTAAAAATTACAATAGGTCTCATACCCTTGGGAGGGGCGAACACGTCGGGCTATTAAACCTGCCACTTCAAAGTTATAACCTCGAAATTGCGGGTACATGTTCATTAATTGTTGAAAAGGGACATGTAGCAAGTATAGTGGAATTATGCAGCTCCAATCAACAATTATCAAGTAACAATTAACGAGTAATAAAAATGATGGCATTTATGCAAACAGAATCAACCATCAAAGTATAAATATTAAGCAGGAGCACAAGTCATAGATCCGATCTATTTAAATTAACCTTTTGATACAAAATCAAGAAAAATTGTCTATTGAAAATCCTTAACCCATTTTATTTTGAATGAATATCATTCACGTTTCACGTAATAGGTAAAACTAACTTTCTGTGAGCCACAATAAGATAATTCGAGAAAAGTTAGGTTACTTTTCGTCATCGCGCTGAACAATCCACGGCCACTGCAAAATTAGGGCAAATTGTCTTTCGAAAACGCATAACCCATTTCATATTGAATAAATATCATTTATGTTTCACGTAACAGGTTAAACAAACTTTTTGTGAGCCACAATAAAATAATTTGAGAAAACTTTTGAAGGTTATTGTAATTTGTAGTGACTTTTATTGAATGCGAACTCTGGATATCAAATGCCTGCCACATTGAAGGCTTGAAGTTACCAAAACGTCACCGAAACTATCATTCTCTCTTGAAAGTGACTGTGACTTCTGAGTGATATTTAAGTTGTAGAGGATGGTTACCGCAACGGTTATTTTCCACTTTCAAGTTTGGAAACCTCCGAAGTGATTTGCTCGGTGGCCATAATGTTTCAGATACCTCAAATGATACTAATAAGTTATAGAACTGTGGAGTGGCTACCATAGATGGGAATTACGTAACTACAACCATACACATATAAAATTCTGTAAAGTGGTGGATTTGGTGGTGATTACGTGATTACCACCGAGTCGAAGTTGCAGTATCAATTTCCGTCCCTATAATGCTGCTTGGGGCCTTCGAATGGGCGTTATTCCGCTCGATCCAATCTGAGAACAGTTCTTGGGGTATGCTCTTTGGTATTCCGGAGAAGGACCCTAGTCCTATGATCTTTTTCTCAGGAGGTTGGCTTTCTCATCACCTTCAAAGCCTTCGTGTCCAACTAAAACGGTAATTGCAATACTGTTTATTCCAAATAAAATTACATTCAACAATATCCCTGATATGACATATCTAGGCATGTTGATCTAACTTATCATAATACTGAGTGTTTCAACTGAAACAACACCTCCCTTCAATGGACTTAATATAAATAAAATATTTTATTTCAGTATCTCACAAAATCTTTCTAACATTCATGGTGGTTGTCTCTTTCTGGGAAAATGCAAACTATCATTTTCAGATATCTTTCAGATGTAGTTCAATGTGAAGCGTGGCTTCAGCCGGAGAAGTAGTTGGTTTTCTGTTAAATATCCAAAAACTCCATTTTTATCGTAGATTTTTCAGTTTCCAGAGAAATATTTCTATTCAATATTCAACTGAGAATGTTTTCCATTTCAACAAAATCTCGTTTTTCTAGGCCCAAAATTTCATCATTTCAAGTGCACTGGAATGATCAACTCCCAGAATCTGTTGACTACGAAAATGGAGGAACCGATGAAGTAGATTGATTTGTTTGCAAATATGAACAGGATGTTCATAAAATCGGATGTGGAATCATCTGCGACTGAAAGATTAACTTTAGTCACTATTTTCCATCGTTCAAGATAACCTATCCTGTTCAAGGATGAAGTAAATTTCAAGACAGATTTCACCAATTTGTCGATATATCGAATTGTCTTCCTCCTTCTGATGTGAACTGTGATATAAAAAATGTGCCAACTGAAAATCAAAAATAAAGAAAACAACAATATATTTCAGTTACGTCAGACCCTTGACGAACATTAGGAAATATTTCATTACATCATTTCCAACGATTTTAATTGAGTGGTTATTTCCATTCGGTTACCATTTTATATATACATTTTTACTTACCCAATCCATTATATTTTTATACGCTGAATGAAAAATGATTATTATTATTACATGGGCCTAATTGGAAATAACTTGTTCCAACTTCTTGGTGGCGTGTTATGAAGACGTATTGCCGCCGGATTATTGAAATTCTTCGGACTCTGGTATTTGCCAGTTATGAGAGATCTCTTCTGAAAGTTGGAAAATTAAATTTCATGGTAATTTCAGAGAGCTGCGGAAATACATTGTGATCATTTCAGAAGTAATTACACAATCAATCAGGAGACGTGAGAAGACTGAATATTGTAGGGGAGAGATATTCGTACAGTCCATCAAATAAAGGTAACTAAAAACAGTTACATATTTCTTCTAATAACATTTTCAAAAATGCTTCATTCAAAATTCGTACAGTCCATCAAATAAAGGTGACTGAAAACACTTCACTACGATTTTCACGAAAAAAAGGTTTACAAAACCAGCGACACGTGTTTTGCTATACTATAGCTTTTTCAAGCGGTGATAAACTAAATTACAATTACCGACAGACTAGTGAATGTTTCTCCGTCAGAAGAGAATTCCAAAGGAGAATTAAATATAATTAAACAAATTGCAGTTAATAATGGATATAACTCAAGTTGAGTTGACAACATTCTATCGAAAAAACTTTATAAAAAGGCAATTCAGGAAGTTTTTTCAACCTATTCAAATACAAAGTCAAATTCCAGGGTTTTGTTGAACTACAATTTTTGAGCCAATTACCACACACCATCTAATATTTAAAATTATATGATTGGCTATTTATCTCCGGATGGAGATTCCTTACTCACACCGAGATAACATTATCATGAATATTATTATGGCAAAATGTGCACTAAATACAATTATTCCGTACTATTTTCAACATCATTTATTTTCACGTCAACTTCTGGAGTGCCACAAGGTTCAAATTTGGGGCCCCTACTGTTTCTACTTTTTATTCATGATATTTGTGATCATATACAATGTAATAAACTACTTTTCGCCGATGACATGAAAATCTTCGGAGAAATTAAATCGACCGATGATTGCGAACTGCTACAACGGGATCTTGCGACAATTAATGATTGGTGCACCAAAAATAAACTTTCGCTAAACACTAATACATGTAAAAGTATGACTTTCACACGAAAATCAAGCCCTATTTTATTTGAGTATCATTTGAATACCACTTATTTGTCGCCGGTTACCCAATTCAAAGACTAAGGGGTTCTCTTTGATCAGAAATTAACTTTTTCCAATCATATAGAGAATATTATAAGTAAAGCTATGAATTCATTAGGATTCTTGATCCGTTCTTGTAGGGAATGCAAATCATTTTATGCTTTGCGCTGTACCTACGTTTCCTTAGCTAAGAGAAAATTGAATTATTGCAGCGTAGTGTAGAATCCCTGCCATCCAAAATATATTAAAGCGATCGAAAATATGCAAACAAAATTTCTTAAATTTGCGTTCTATAAGAAACATGGCATTTATCCTCAAAGACACTATAGCTATGACGTATTACTGAATTAATTCGAATTGGTCTCTCTTAGACAACAACGTGAGATATTCGATCTAACTTTTATATATAGAATTATTCATAATCTTATTGACTCGTCCTCCTTGCTTTCTCTGATTGATTTCAATGTACCTCGATCTGTATCGAGATCTAATATAACATTTCGCGTAGCTGTACCAAACTCTCAACATCATTTTCATTGTCCTCTCACAACCATGTGTCGTTGTTATAATAACTTGCAGTGTATCGATATCTTTTTTCTTTCTTCATCTTAATTTGAATTACAACTTTCTAGTGTCTTGCAGAATTAGTCATGTAATGTCAGGGTCATTTATTCACATTACCTCAATTATATTATATATTATATTTTATGTTGCAATACTAATATGAACAATTGTTTTATAATTATATACACCTGTTAATGGGCATCAGCCTGCTGGATGTATCATTGAATAAATAAATAAATAAATGAATAAACATCACTGGTATTTGATGTTCAATTTCAGAATAAACACTTATTACGGGGTTTTGAAGTGTATGTCCTTTTCTTTGAGTAACTATGTATAGGCTAGACAGATATACTTGGTTTTACCATTAACAAGAAATAAAAAAAAAATAAGGACAAGCTTTTATTTATACAAATGCACTTAAAGGGAAAAATAATTCCTTCCATTGTTTGATCTAGATTATTCTGTGAGTGACAGATTCAAAATCTTGCCGCGCAAGATTACCTATTTTGTATCCGAGGCAAGCTTTTGAATCTGTTACTCACAGAATAACCTAGATCAAACGACGGAAGGAATAGTTCTTGCCTTTCCAGTGCATTTGAATGAATAAAAGCTTGTCTATAAAAAATATTTTTAACTTTGTAGTTCTGTTTTTATGAATAAAAGCTTGTTTTTGAAATTTTGTTTTTTCGTTTATTCATTTTAAAGTATTTATGATGTTGAATAACTAGTTCTATCTGATTTTTTTTGAAAAAAATCCTAATCTTCGACCCCAAAAACCCGTAGATACCGATTTTGAATAGAATCGGACCATAATCACAAAAATTGTCAGCCATATTGGAACCACAATTTTTTTTTCAAATATTTTTATAATGCATTGTCACCGGAATTATCCACACCTGCCAAATTTCAAATCAATCGGAGAATTACAAGTGGGTCAAATTTAACTTGCAAGATTTGATTACCGACAGACAGACAGACACGACAGACACCAAGATAGGTGTAACTGAAAATGAAAGCTTGTGAAGAAGTCTTCGACCTCAAAACCCCCCACATACCAATTTTGAATAGAATCGGATTATAATCACAAAACTCGTCCACCATTTTGGAGCCGCTATATTGAATTTTTGTTTGATGAAAACAGTTGAGGAAGTACACTTAATTTTATGATTTTTTTTCAATTTGATATTTTGAAGGGGCTCAATTGTTTTACATGAGTAAAATTCAATATGAATACAGAAAAGTTTCTATCGCAAATAAAATACGAACTAGATGTGAATGCCAAACCATCCCTTGAGTACACCATTCTCTGCTGTATGTTTCTTTTTTCATACACCATGTTCAAAGCTTTTACGAATAAGCACATAGATTGAGATACACAATATACAGTAAACTTTCTTTATCTCTTTCTATCCTTTGATTGTTTGTATTATTATAGTGTTTATAACCTAAAATAGGTAGGAATTATTACATTTCTTACATCAGTCGACTAGTCTGAAGGCAATTTCACCTATTTATGCCTTCGACTTATTATAGGCAATTATTGGCTTTCCACTTCCCTATTTCTTGTGAAAAATTGCAATCTGAAATAATTAGATAAAAATATATTTTCCAGTATTATATTTTAATTTTTTACACAAAACGGAGTAGAAAGGAAAACATTTTTGCTGATATTCATTGTACTCTTATTTATAATCATTTTGAAGAAAACAACAGCAGCAGCAACAACTTGGCAGGGTAGTACCAACTAAATATAGGATTTCAACAAATTTCAGGCTAGACTGTCGTGTGCCTAGATTAACTAGATCACTAATTCAAAACTGATAAAAATATTCAATAATTTCATCAGAACCAATTGGAAAAATATATCTCCTTGTATACAGTGTGTCTCATTTCTCATGGAAAAACCCCCGTATCTTCCGTATTTATTGGAGTAGAATTCTGTAATTTCTACGATCGGTAGTCTTAATTTCCTCATGGGGTTGACATGAGTGACATATACTGCGCGCCAGGAGCGATGGATATAACGATTTTTGCGAAAAATAATAGTAGGGGGCAAGATAGGCTCAAAATTCTTACGGATTCGTGATCAGGACATCAACTTCAGTACCAATCCATATTTTCGCTAAAAAATTATCAGTTCTCAAATATTCGAATTTGTTCCACTTCTCATGAAAACACCCCCGTATCTTCCATAATGATTGAAGTAGAATTCTGAAATTTCCACGATAGGTATGCCGGAGATGATACTGAATATTTTCCGGGGTTGACCTGAGTGATATACTTATTTATTTATTAAGTAACAGCAATATATTTTACATAATTTCGAACTCATTGATAATATCTCTCAATAACAAATAATATATATATATATATATATATATATATATATATATATATATATATATATATAATATATATATTGATATAAACTAAATAAATTATATTCGGTGCACGATGGTTTTTCGAATACTGTGTGCAACCCCTTACAAGAAAAAATATCATTTTCGGGTGACAATCACAAAAACATGTTTTTATTACCTCCATCAAAAGATTTCTTAAATCAAAACATGAAGGTTACAGTATACTTAGTCTCAATTATCCATTGTACAATTTCCTTTTTTACTTTATGGTATGGTCTATTTCTTATAGCATGGGGTGGACTATTGTAAATCTTTGGGCCTATTTGATAAATATACTTTTGACATAATGTATGTTAAGGATGACACAGAAAGAGATTATATTAGCTGCATTTCTTGTAAATACACCATGTTTCAAATCCTCCCTATGGTGTGTGTTTTTTAGCATGAATCTAATAACTGATTTTACATACAATTGATTAGGACATAACAGTTTGCTATCTTTACATACATATCCTGTAAGATACCTTCTCTTCTTGAAGAGCATTATCTTAATTATCCACTCTTGCGCATTTATGAGCTTAGACATAATTGTTGTTCCTGTACTCCCCCAGACTTCAATACCATAATTCATTATTGACTCTATTAGTGAAAAATGAACCATTTTTAAAGATGTAAACGATAAAATGTTCCTTAACTCATAGAATTTATAAATAAGTTTTCTAATTTTACCAGTTACATATTGAATATGTTCCTTCCAACTAAAGGTTTCATCTATCATTACCCCCATTATCGCATATACCTCGTAATTCTGGATCACATTGAGAATTATGCATTTTTGGATTATAAAAATTCGGCTGTACTCGAGAGGAAAGTGAAAAAGTTAAAAACGTAATTGTTTCTATATTAAGAGAAAGCAAACTGCAGTCCAGCCATTTTTTAATTTTGTGCAATGCTAGTTCAGCATTTATTTCCATAGATTCCCAGTCTTCCCCACATACTATTGCTGCAGAGTCATCTGCAAAACAGGAAATCCCATCCAATTCATACATAAGACCATTTATACAGTGCTTCTCAAAAGTCCCTTCCCCCCTCTTATTTTAGGAACGATTATACATAAACAAGTGAAATTTGGAAACTGAATATTGAAGGTTATAAACTTCCCTACTAGTGATGAAAGATGACGAAATCGTCAAAGATGACGTCACAAGGCCATTGTGACCAAATTCTAAATGGAACCCTACGGCAAGCGACACGTCTTTCAAAAGGTATCAAAAAAACCTATTCGATGATTCTAATTTTGTTTGTGTTTATGGCAGTTTTAATGGCTCATTAGTAAACAATAAAATTTAAATTCAATTCAGTATGATATTCATTGCAGATTTAAGAATCAGTATCTACTTGAAGAAATTGCTCGAAGTGACCTCCATTTACTTCCTGATAGTGAAATATCCTATTTTTATACTCTTCTCGTACTTTTGCAAATGTGTCTGCAGAAACAGCCTCACATTCTGCAACAAAACGTTGTTTTAAAACGTCAATATTGTCAGGTTCAGTGGCGTAAACCTTCGATTTAAGGTACCACCACCGAAAAAAATCCAAAGGTGTGAGGTCCGGTGATCGAGCTGGCCATTACGTTGAACCTCGTCGTCCAATCCATCTACCACGATACACCTCATCCAAATACCGTCCTACTGCACCATTATAGTGTGGAGGAGCAACATCCTGTTGGAATATTATTTCCAAATTGCCGAATTCATCTGGATTATTTTCCAAAATTTCAAGGATTAACGGTTCTATTGTGTTTTGCAACAGCTCCAGATGAACCTCACCAGTTACATTGATATTTGGGGAAATTGGGTATGTGTTTCACGAAACAGGTGAGGATTTGCGTCACTCAATACCTCACATTCTGTGTATTTACATTTCCATCTAGATAGAAAGTACTCTCGTCACTAAAACAAATTATTTTGACATAGTCTGGCTGTTGGTTAATTTTAGTTTCCATATTTTCACAGAATTCTAATCTGCGGTCTGGGTCGTCATCTGAGAGTTGATGAACCATTTTTAATTTATATGGATGAAATTTGTTTTTTTTCAACACCCTGTGTACTGTTCTTCGACTGACTTCACAAGTAGATGCAACGTGAGTTGTTGAAGAAGTAGGATTAACTATTACTTCTGCCAGTATAACAATTTTTTTCTCATCAGAAATTTGTGGTTTGCCAGATCATTTCGCATCATTAATACTACCCGTTGTTTCAAACTTACGAAGAAGCTCCCTTAAATAAGTCCTCGAAACGGGGCGATCGGGAAACCTCTCATTTAAAATGCGTTCTGCTGCATGAATATTTTGTCCAGTTTCACCAAGAATTAGGATCGCTGCTACTTTATCACCTAAAGCACGTACCATTTCGCTTGTTGAAGCACTCAAACGTGCGGCTCACAACAGTTTAACAAATTATTAAAATGTACAAAAATATTAAAAGTACCAAAAGCTGCTAAAACAGTTAAACGTTCAATCAACAATACACAAATTATTAAATGTTTTATCTGATGGCAAATTGATTAGGGTGCAATATTTTATTCTGTTCTAGATAGATTAATAACTTGTGCCTCAAACACTTTTCTATTATTTTACTTATAGAACTCGTTAGAGCAATAGGCCTGTAATTATTTGTTGATTTCCTATCTCCCTGTTTGAGCAGTGGGATAACTATTGTAGTTTTTGAAATTTCAGGAAACACTCCAGTACCAAAAACAGTATTTACTATGTGATACAATGGTGATTGAAAAGCTGACTTTTGCGAAAAATAATATTAGGAAGCGAGATAAGAGGAATTTTACTGATTCGTGATTAGAACATCAAATTTATAACCGATAGGCATCTTTGCTGAAAGAATATTTCAGTTCAGAAAAAATTGAATTTTTCCACTTCTCATGGAAACACCTCCGTATCTATCGTAATCAGTGGAGTAGAGCTCTGAAATGTCCACGATATGTAGATATTCAAGGGATAAGACTTAATAATATCTGGTGACAAATTTGCTGATCTTCCAGAGGGGAGTACAAAAATATGGATGTTCTGAAGGAAGTATTGAACTTTATTTCCGTTAACATCACAAAATTGAGAAAAGTGTTCAAAATGAAGAAACAAGCCAGACTATGTTATTGAAACATATCTAAAAAAAAATTATGTTCATTAATATTCATTGAGGGAATAACTGTTAGAGAACCTCAATGTAGGAATATTTCTCAATAATAATCCATTATCAGTGATAATTATCACTCGATATCATTTTCTACAGTTATAAACTGAAAATTTTTCAGCGAAAATATGGATTGGTACTGAATTTGATGTCCTGATCACGGATCCGTAAAAATTTTGAGCATATCGTGCCCCCTTATATTATTTTAGTGTCAGATTAACCCCAGGAGAGATTAGGACTCATTCCTGGTATATCTTACGATCGTGGAAATAACAGAATTCTACTACAATAATAACGGAAGATACAGGGGCGTTTCCATGGGAAGTGAGACGAATTCGGATTTTTCTGAACTGAAATATTTCAGCGAAAATATGGATTGGTACTAAAGATGATGTCCTGATCACGAATCCGTAAGAATTTTGAGTCTATTTTGCCTCCTAACAGGGCCGGATTGAAAGGCGTGGAGGCCCTGGGGCAACAAAGGAGTGGAGGCCCCCAATTATTTTTCAAGTTTTTTTTTTATTCATTCCGGAACCACTCAAATTATTTCGACACGTGCATATGTAGGTTCAATAAAATACAAGAAATAAATTAAATTACAGCGTAAACGAATGGATTCTTGCGAGCTTTTTTCGACGAAAAATCATTGATGATTTCGGTCAATTCCATCATCCGGAGAAAATCATTCTCAATGCTAAGAAGCGATAACTTTGATAGGCGGCTTTGTCTCATCGTAATTCGCCTATTTTTTTTCCTTTTGGAAAATGAGCGCTTTCCAGTGCAATTTGACATCATCACATTCTCAGTTGTAATATCACAAGAGAGTGAAAATAATTCGACAGATTTTTGGAAACTTGTTGCCAGGCAATAGACAAGAGAGACCAACTGGCTCGAGTGGCTATTGCCAACAAGTTTGAGATAGAAATCTAGATAATTATTTTCTACTATATCGAACTCTCGTGTGGTATTCTTTAGATTATTTTCTGATGTTACGATCATAAACACATTTCCTTGCAAAATTATATAATGTACTAAACCGGTTTTGATTCATTTCACACTTTTCATGCGAATTGATGACAGACGTCAAATTAAAAATATAGGTTGTCAGACAATAAAAACAAAATACCTCAAATTATTCCCGCGACAATTTTCTAGGTGGAATATTCCCACTATTGATTGGCCCAAACGTATATGAATTATTTGAATTGAACGTTTCCATTGGTTTCTAGCAAGGTCAAAAAATAATCACTGTAATTTCAATGTTTGAGAATGTAGCTCTGAAATTTTGTTTTTTGAAGAATTTGATAGTAGAACATCTTAGATTGGTCTTTTTGATAGTCCTTTTTCAGAAGGATTTACATTTGTTGCGGAACGTCATCCTTCTCTTAGACTCACACTTTCAGATTTCGGGGATTTCTTTGTTACAAGCGCGCCACTCAGCGGATACTTGTCAACGCCAATGAATAGGAAAAACAGGTATAGACGGGCAAAGTGTTTGAAGAATCGGCAGAAAAATAGTCAACAGAATTTGAATTTCTGTTCTATTATGGAATGCGCACAGGGCTCTTATAAATAATTTGATGCAATCATATTCATAAATTGAAATATTATTTTCTTTTGCTTATGATTATTGAATTTCATTGTGTATCTAGATCGCTTGTGTCATTCGAAGAATATATCGACAGAAAATCCTTCATTCAATGAAAAAAAATGTATATATTTTTTTAATTCAATTGTTCTTGTTTTTACAGCTAATTTCGATACGATATAATATTTTGTATAATAGTATGATGTTTCACTTGGTGGTTGTTTCACGCATACACACATGATTCATCAGATCGAAGATTAATATTAACCATGGATTTTGACAAGAATACGAAACATGTTTTGGAATGTTTAAAACGAAAAATGAGAGGAAAAAGTGGGAGAACTGCTCTTTCGTTGTCAGATTTTTTATATATAATTTTGCATATCCGACGGTATTTGTTAGGAAATTTAACCTAAAAATGTATATTGTGGAGGCCTCTCTCTTGTGGAGGCCCCGGGGCTGCAGCCCCGTTTGCCCCCCTCTTAATCTGGCTCTGCCTCCTAATATTATTTTTCGCAAAAATCGGTATATCCATCACTTCTGGCGAGCAGTATATGTCACTTTGGTCAACCCCATGAGTGAATTCAGACTCACCACCAGTATATCTACCGATCGTGAAAATTACAGAATTCTACTTCAATAATTACGAGGGTGTTTTCTTGAGAAGTGAGACGACACACTGTATATGAGTTTGAGAAATCATGGCGTTATACGGAAAAGGAGTTTATGTAAGGAATCAGAAATCAAAATATATGTGTATCATGTGGAAGTATAACGAAAAGTTTTTCGTCGCAGACCTGTTTCATCAACAAAGTATAGGGTAATTGGTTTTTACCTCCACGTACGCCATATTATCTCCATGAGAAGCAATTTTCACTAGAAAATCTGTCCCTTGGACTCATTCACCGTCAGCAGAACTAAGCACACATTTCCACCCCTCGTTATATTTTTATGGATATCCGTGACCATCATTTTCTAGATGAGCGCATTTTCGTGTGCAATTAAGGCGTAATTTGTAACCTCGTGACGTAGCTACAATGGGCACATATGGCGTATGTAGAAGAGCTTATTCTAATTAATCAACCCTTATTCAGACATCATGACTAATTCGAGATATGAGTAATTATGAGCCCTTATTATTTCGGATGCTCACACGTTGTAGTAATGATGCAAAGCTAATTTATATTCTCTAGATGTATCCAAATGATCTTACATTTTTGCAGGAAGATTTAAAATCAAATTATCTGTTAATTTTTTTTACAAGTTTTTTATAAGCATCTTGTTACTGATTAATTTTTTCAACAAAAACTAAAACCGAGCAAAAAATAAAATGAACCTTATTTTAAGTCTTAATAACTGAGCTCCAAATCTAATTGAGTAACTATTTTTGAGTCGGTGCCAAACGAATAAACATCCAAATTAATTACGTTAAGCGTAAAATGAAGGCAGCGGGGTGCGCGGCGCGTCCACTCGACGAAAATTCCCGAGAGTTCTCGAAGTCAATATCAGCGAGACAGCTACCCGAACGGACACACACGTGAGGGCACATGTTGTTGCAAGTGGTCGTGAGGAGAGCGCACTTTTAGAATGTTATTGTAAATCACTCAAAAATTTCACGTTGCATTTTTATGTTATTTTGTTTTGATCATTTCTTCAAAGTAATTTAATGTTCTTCGTTGATCGTTCGTTTTGCGCTGACTCAAAATTAGTTACTAACTTCAGTTCAGGAGCTTGGTTATGAAGACTAAAAAGGTTAATTTTTTTTCTGCTTTTGAGTTTCTTTTTCTACTGTTTTATTTTTTGTTGAAAAGTTTTTATTTTTCAATTTTTTTCCGGCTGAAATCTACTAATTGTTACTTACTTAATTTGTCTCACTTTTGAAATACTTACTTACCATGATTACTATCGTTTCGGACGTCCATCGTCCTAATGGATTTGAAAGGTTTCCACGACGTTTCGAATGCTTGTATCTGCAATCGTCTTCAGGTGAAAACTGACAAGTTTAGGTGATACTTACCAATTTATATGACTGTCGGTGCAATGATGCGTGTAATTCCGCCATGTGCAGTGGTGCGTGTTATTTCGCGCGGTGTTGTGGTGCGTGAAGTTTCGCGCCTCTGCAGCCCGCCAGAAAGAGCAATCAGTGGTTTCCATACGTTCTTGATCTCAACGCTTGGTTGACTGAAGGCGTTATTGGCTTCGATGTAGGCGGCCTCTTTGAACTTTCGTTTGAACCAATGCTCCTCTCTATGAAGAACACTTGCATCGTCCCATAGAACTCGATGGGGCTCAGTCCAGGCGTGGTCAGCTATTCCCGATTTTGATGTTTCTCCACGTTGAGTCCATTTCTTGTGCTCATCCAATCGTACCAATAACGGTCTCTTTGTCTCTCCAATGTAGGAATCTCCGCATTCACATGGAAGTGTATAAATGCAATTCTTACTGATTTCATTTTTGTTGTCAGGTTTGGTCTTGGTCAGGTAACTCCGTAAAGTACTGCCGGATTGGAAGCAGCTATTGATGTTGAACTTGTTTCCGACTCTTCTGATTTTCTCGGAGACACCTCTGATGTACGGAAGGCAGATCACTGTGCTTTGTTGTAGCTCTTCAGACGTCTTCGTTCTCCGTAGTTGTTCCAATACTTCTTCTAGGAGTTTCTTGGAATATCCATTCCGCTGAAGGTCCTCTCTGATGTGGTTTAATTCGGCATTTAGTGACTCCACGTCGTTGCATATGTGCGTCGCTCTCTCTACCAATGTTCTCACGATCCCTCTCTTCGTCGAACTCGGATGGTTGGAGCTGTAACGGAGGTACTGCTCCGTATGTGTCTCCTTTCTGTAGACGGAGGTGCGGATTCTATTGCCTATTCTCTCAACGTTCACATCGAGGAAGGGTAAGGCACTGTTGGTTTTCATTTCCATCGTGAATTTGATCGAATCCCTGATTCTGTTAATTCCTGAGAAGAAATCCTGGAGATGTTTGTCTCCAACCGTCTACAACCTTCAAACAAACTTACCTACCAATCTTACTTTAACTATCCACTGTTATTAACTTTGACTAGCTGGTACCAGCGACCTTATCTGCGTTGAAATCTGTAGTTTTTGTGACCACTATTTCAGATTCACTCACCCCTTCAGGGACAGAATTCCAAAAAATACTATAATAAGTATTACTTTCTTTGTAACAAAGACCTCAAATACCAAATTTCATGACCCTAACTTGAAAACTAACGGAACCTCCATACCAATTCTCACGCCCCATTTCACCTTTTCAGGGGTTGAATTTCTAAAAACACTGATATACAGGTTTCTTCTATTTGAACAAAGACTCTAAATACCAATTTTTATGACTCCAACTTGAAAACTAACGGAATTCCTATACAGACTTCCTTTTAGGGTTTGAATTTCCAAAAACACCGAAACATGTATTTTTTATTCGAAACAAAGACCACAATTACCAATTTTCATAATTCTAACTTTCAAACTGACTATACAGACCTCCAACCCTCATTTTACACCTTTAGGGTTGAATTTTCAAAAACCCTGAAACACATTTATCTTTATTTGTGAAGAAGAGCCCAAATACTAATTTCCATTACTCCAATTTCAAATCCAACTCTACTTTCACTTTCATCCCCCTACTCACCGACCTTTCCATCCCTTTGGGCATGAAATACCAAAAAAATATGCTGCCAAAATTTTAGCTCTTAGGTCCAGCAGTTTGGTCTGGGCATTGATCGTATGTCAGTCAATCAGTGAGTCAGTTAATCAGGACATGAAATTATATATGTTCATATTACCCCAAATAGTCTAATCAACAAGTTCAAAAACGTGTTAAATAGTTATAAAGCTCCTAAAAATATGAGCGATAGCTCATTAGATGCGGAATGACGTCTAGAGAAATGTTTTTTAAGGGTTTATTGGCACGTAAAAAATTGCGATTGTTATTAACAAAATAAGATTAAAAAAAGAAGGTATTTCGTTTTTCGTTGATAATTTCTAAAATAATGATATTTAAGGAATTATGAAAAAAGATCCTGAAAGAGGAGGAAATTTCTAATGAAAAAGTAAGTGGGTGAATATTATTTCAGTAAATGAATAATCAAACTTCAGCAGAATATTAATAATGTTAGTGATAAATGAATAAAAATGATCAATAGCAGAATGTAAATTAGGTAAGTATAAATTTAAACTAGTATATTATTTAAACAAAAATCTATTATGCTATAATTTATACGTAATTGGAAAGTTCTTGAGTCCGTAGCTGTATCTATATTATTTAACAAGTTATAAGCTATGAAATTTCACAAAATATAAAAAAAAATATAATTTTTTTATAAACAAATGCTTATAACAACTGATAAACAATGGTTACAGAATCGATTTTGAATTTATTTTGAAGATAAATGAATCTTCCATAAAAATGATGGAACTGTCCTTTACCGTATCTCTTATAGTTCAAAAGTTATAACAATTTATAACTTGACAAATCATGGAACGACTGTAATTTCATTATCATATAATATGTAACAATGCTGTAAAAATACAAAAAAAAAATGTTTATACTTTGTAATACATGGTTGTTTTTGTTATTTTTTGAAGTTTTCAAAAAAAATATAAGGGTTAATATTATTTGTTTATAACAAATTTTTAAGTTAATAAACAATGAAATTATTTATAAAAAAAAATATTTTCCTGTTAATTCATTGAAAAAGGTCAATGATGATTTTTGAGAATAAAATAATTCCTCAACTAATTATTTAAACAATTGAAATTTAAAAAAAAACGATTATAAACAATAAAAAAAATTATTTAGGAAAATTTTTTTTTGCAATCATAATTTTACCTATGCAATAAAATGGTAGAATTTTTTTTTTTTTTGAAATCCCAAAATAGTCTGTTTATAAACAATTTCTTAACAAATGACGTAAATTTTATTTTTCCAAAGTTAATTAATACCTATATTAGATACAAAAACAGCAATAATGAAATATTACTGAAAAAAAAAATGTTTATAATTTTTTTTAGAAATTTTATTTTTTGTTAATTTAAAAAAAATTATAATTATCAAAATATTGAACTTCAATAAAAAGTTTTTGCATTGCTGTATTGAGTACCTAAATGAGAAGAGCTCCACGAAGCGAAAATTTTATAAACCAATTATTTAAACTTTTATGTCGTAATTTATAAAAACAGAGATTGGAAACAAATTAGTTAATAAACAATGGTGTAACTTTTTGAAAAATCGACATGAACATTTTTTTTTACCGAGGTTTTCTTCGTTCAAGTGTCTAGATCATACCATAATTTATTCAAATTATCAACAAAAAACGAAATACCTTCTTTTTTAATCTTATTTTGTTAATAACAATCCCAATTTTTAACGTGCCAATAAAACCTTGAAAAACATTTTTCTAGACGTCATTCCGAATCGAATGAGTTATCGCTCATATTTTTAGGAGCTTTAATCTATTTAACACGTTTTTGAACTTGTTGATTAGACTAAAACACAAGGTAGCTGCTGTGAACCGTTGAGGAGATTCCTCGACTGTCTTCCGTCTTCATCATCAGATCAACTCCGGGCCTCCTTTTCATTGTAGTGTCATCAGAACTACATATGTATGCCAAGTTTCAACAGAATCGGTTCACAGGTGTAACATTAATAAAACATCCCCTATTTTTCTACCCTTAGGGGTGACATTTTTCTCAAATTCAAAAGGGACCCACTTCAAAGCATGACTCATACAATAAAAATAGAATCATCTCAAACGGATAACCCAGTACAAAGTTATGCGTGCTAGAAACGGTTAAGAAGTGAAAATTCAGCGGGTGAACCAACAATCATCCCCCATTTTCCTACCGTTAGTAGTGTACTTTTTTCAAAACCAAATGGAACCAACTCCAAAGTATTCATTAAAAAAAAAAAAACTACTCTAAAAAGTTATGCGTGGTCATACATGAAAAGAAATATACGCGTCGAATAGAGAACCTCCTCCTTTTTTTGCGGTTAAAAATTGACGATTAACATGTTTTCTCAATTTAATTCCAGAATGGTAATAGTTATGAAAATGTTTCAAATGAAATTGAACAACATTCAATTTCACATACAGATGCTCTCGTCACTTTTCTTCGTTCATATTTCCAAAATTAGTGGGATATTTAAGGAACAGAGAATAAAACAAAGTTTAAAAAAATCATAGCAAAAAAATTGATTTCAGGTCATTTTTTCCATAAACTCTAAAAGTCCTAATAGACCAGGGCTGAAGCCTCTGAAAATGGTAAAAGGTGAAAAAAAATAATAGTAGGATGAAACCCATTGGAAAAGAAAGAGAATATAACAAAAATGAAAGGAAAAATAATTTACGGGCGATCTGAGGTCGGAAAGTGGAAGGGGTGAGTTTTTAAGGGTAGAAAACGGTTAATCTCGATTTTCGGCCAAACTACAAGTCCTATGGAAAAATTCAAATAACCAAGTTTTTGGTTTTTTATTTTTATCTTTCCCAAAAAAAATTTTTTTTACGAAATTTGGTGAAAACTTATCTTTCCATGTCCCAAACACACTGTAATTTTTTTGATTTAAAATATTTATTTTTTCACCCTATTTTGACTTAATATCGAAAAAGCACCCTCATTTTCAATCAAAAATTCTCCCGTCAAAATATCAGCTTTTTTAAAAATCTCGGTGGGCTTTTTGTTCGATGAAATCTCTACTTTCTGATGGTATGAAAAAAATATACATTACTTTGGTAAATGTTCTCAGAAAATGCAAAGAAACGTAAAGTTAATATTTAATAAGACATCTACAATATTTTGAGAAAGTTGTAGAATCTTTAAATTATATGCGTAGATGTCTATTTATTGCCATTTTGAGATAAATTATATACCTGAGTGACCTACGGAAAATTTTCGCCCATCAAAAGGTATTTCATAGAGAAGTGGGGAAGGAGCTAGGAGGGTCTGGGCCTTACTACCTGTTATTTCTTTGCATTTTCTGAGAACATTTACCATAGTAATGTGTATTTTTTTCATACCATCAGAAAGTAGAGAATTCAACGAACAAAAAGCCCACTGACTTTTTTCAAAAAACTGATATTTTCACGGGAGAATTTTCGATTGAAAATTAGGGTGCTTTTTCGATATTAAGTCAAAATAAGGTGAAAAAATAAATATTTTAAATAAAAAAAATTACAGTGTGTTTGGGACATAAAAAGGTAAATTTTCACCGAATTTCGTAAATAAAAAAGTTTTTTTGTAAAAGATAAAAATAAAAAAACAAAAACTTGGATATTTGAATTTTTTACATAAATTTTTGAGGTTGTGGAAAAAGTGGCAATACAAAAGTTGTAGATCTCATTATTGCCTACAACCTAGCCATTCAACTTTTTCCCATAGGACATAGTTTTGCCGAAAATCGAAATAAACGTTTTTCACCCTTAAAACTCACCCCCTTCCACTTCCCGACCTCAGATCACCCCTAAATTATTTTTCCTTTCATTTTTGTTATATTCTCTTCATTTCCCAAAGGGTTTCATCCTACTATTATTTTTTTTTGTTTCAAAAATCATCGACCCTGGTCTATAAACTTCTGCTAGGGAAATTGTATTTGAATATAATAACTAATATTGAAGTGGTTATAATTCTTTTATATTTAATAATCGTCGATTTTAATGAAAAAGCGTCATTTTATCTTCAAAACTTCATTGATTTTAGGAATAACCATAATATTAATAAAATAATAATAATAATGTTTATTCTTATAACATATATACATTAGATCATAGAACAAATTTGTGGTAGAAGAAGCTATGGATAAGAACGATAATTTCAAAGAGTATGAATAAACATTGCCAGAGCGTGGGTGTTTATTGCTATGATCATAACGGTAATTGATATGAATTGTTATATTATATGTAGATATAAAATAGGTATGAACGTAAAGCCGGGTACTGAATTGAATGTGCATGCGTTGAGTGCGCTTGCAGATGCACCATCAAGTCAGTACCCGGCTTTACATGTAAAACGAAACAGTAATAAGTGGGAATAACACGCTAAAATGGCAAAAAATTTACCTATCGATTATATAGTGTAAATTAATGATTGAAATATAATGAAATAGTTATTTAGTCAACTAGTGTATTGATGGTGACGATTAATGATCGAGATATTTTAACGCGACAGCGATGCGAGCGCTTCAATGTTCGAGATCATTAATCACCATTTTGAAATACGAGTTGATCACAAAAAAAATCCGTAGACCTCGTTCAACGTGAAATTTTCGATATCCATTTCCTTCAACTAGGAGGAAACTTACAATATTTGGATTTCAAAATACATACATTTGAATGCGCGAAGGTAATATGATCTGACATTTGAATAGTATAGAATGTCAATTAAAATTAAATGTCAAAAACGTATGTAGAAACATACCACTTGAGTATTTCCAAGTACGTGTTTCTATAGGCCGAAAATTCGTTTCATGATGAAAAGTACATGTTTTTATTGACCCAAATCTGTTTCAAAATGAAAATCCGTGTTAAAATGGATAATAATAATAAACTGGTAGCAGATATTTAATTCGCGTATAATACGAAAGTTGAAAAATTAATATTTTTTTAATAATTAAGAAGATATTTGTAGGGGTAGAATAAGTGTATTGGTGAAAAAAAGTGGAGTTCTACAGAATACAACAGAGAGAGACGGGAATATATTTAATAGTATGGTACAGTAAAATCGATATGAGCTTATATCAACAATGAAATATAATATATAATTACGGTGGTAAATATGCTTACAGTTCAGTTCATGTGAAGATGAATAGTTATATTACCGATTTGCAAAGTAATTGTAAGTGCCCTGGATTATTGTTTTTGTGCAGACTAGGTATTGTATGGACAGATGCATTTGCCTACTGTCTTGTATTATAAGTATGATTTATGTAACTCAGGTTTTTTCGGTTTTTGTATTGCTCAGTAACCAATTTGAAAAAAGTATAAGTGCCTAAGATCTAGCATTTTCGATTCTTTGAATAGAAGATCTGAGGAATATCTAACTGATTTGTTGAAAATAATTTTATAAAACGTTTTTGTAAGATATCAAGTTTTCTTAGGTATGTTGGGCTGCACCACCCCAACCCAAAATTTCATATGTAAGACTGGACTCTATGAGGCAGAGTGGGAATTTGAACCGATATTTTATGCAAGAAAACGACTCTACATGAACATATTGCACACAATCCGTGACAGTAATCACTTGTCTCCTATAATAACTATGCAAAATTTAACGCCGTTTCGCGTTCTGTCCGATTTAATCTGAATGCGTGAGGACGCAGTGCGGCGTTGTGACGAAATTGTCACCGACTTTTAAGACACCGTATGACGCTTGTGTCCATCGACGTGTTTACAATATACTTGAACGCGATTCAATTGGGATATCTGTTCGCTTCGCCGGTGATACTGCCATACTGCATAGTTGACAGCTGGAACGAACTGAAAACTAAATCGGAGATAGTAATTTATAAACTTTTCGTTAGTTTTAACAAAAAACTACTCCCCATCAACTACGATGAAACATTATACTCCCCATTTTTATGCTATGCCAACTCACCTCCCCCATACGAAACTCTTGGAATCACAGAGGACATGGTTTTTTTTTAATTATTTATTGCATCAACCACGCAGGGTTATTAGCAACGTAACGGTATGTTTGTCTAATTCGGTAATATACATGTATATTTCTACACTACATTATTTTCTAGATTTTACTGATGATAACAATATCTGTTAGAAAGGACACAACACTTTTATGTTATAGTTGACCCCCAGTATTTGTTCCATAGTCTGGCCTAGACCATGTTCCTGTCTTTTTTCTGAGAACTTAGGACATTCCACTAGTATATGTTTGACCGACACTTGAACTTGGCACCTATCACATATATCGATTTCCTGACCTTTCAATAAGTGTTCATGTGTAAACTTGGTATACCCTATTCGTAAACGTGATAGAATTACTTGTTCCCTCCGTTGCTTTGGGTTGTACAGAGGACATAGTTATACAAACGAATATCTGGGAGTGATTATTGACAGGAATTTGAGATGGAACTTTCATGTTGACCAGGTAACTAAAACATTATGAAGTATTCTTTATAGATTCAAGGATCTACAAAACATTTAAGATACCCCGCAAAGGATTAATTCTGACGCCGATGGACGTTGTGCCAGTTTTAAGACAACTTATTACTCACAAGGAGGGGAGAACGTCTATCGACATTCTAAAAGTTACGTGGTCGTCCGCAAAAAAATATACTCAAAATTCGAAATAAAATAAGAAACCATGGAAAAGTCCTTTTATTGACCAAATCTGTAACTCTGAAAATAAAATATTATCATAAGTATCGTTGAAAAAGGATCGTTACTCAAAAATAAAAAAAAGTCCTCAGTATCTTTGGAAAAACGTTTCACTAGAATAAAATATGCTCCCAAGTATCTTAAAAAAAATATCAACTCAAAAAATTTAATATTATTCCAAGTATCTGCCAGCCAAGAATTTGCCCCTCCCAATTTGATCACAACGCCGTACTGTGTCGTCTTTGCCATAAGATACTCATCTAGTTGTATTTGGTATGTTGGGCGATATACAGTGTGATGTACAATTTTTTGAGCTACTTTTTTTTCCAAAGGTAATAATATTCTATTTTTCTGAGATACTTGGAGGAATATTTTATTTTAGTGAAATGTTTTTTCAAAGATACTTGGGATAATATTTTATTATTTGAGTTACAATTTTTTTTCAAAGATACTGACGACAATATTGGATTTTTAGAGTTACAAATTTTGTCAATAAAGGGAATTTTCCATGGTTTTTTATTTTATTTCAAATTTTCAGTATATCTTTTCGCAGACGACTACGTAACTTTTAGAACGCCGATAGATGTTCTGCCCTTATTTTGAGTAATTGGTTGTCTTAAAACTGGCACAACGTCTATCGGCGTCAGAATTCAAAACCTTTTTTTTAATGTTTCCGTAACCAATAACATAAAAAATTCCTCATAATTATTCAAAAATCTATTTGTGTCACAGCGCGCACGATTTCGGATTTCCCTATGTCCTTCAACGTGTTAATAGAGACTGTGAAAAGGATTGGGCCTATGACTGTTCCTTGGGGTACCCCGCATTCTATAATACTATTTTCACTCATGGCGCTGTCAATTTTGACGCATTGTTCTTTGCCATTTAGAAAGCTTTCCATGTGACTAAATCATTTTTTTAATTTCTCCCAGTTTTATCCTAGTTTTATCCTAGTTTTATCCTAGTTTCATCCTAGTTTTATCCTAGTTTTAACCTAGTTTTATATGTACATTTTAATCAACTTTCATTTATACATCTTATCTACATATTTTATTCATATTTTTTATCTATACACATTTTGCATAAATATTTTATCTACACATTTCATTTACACTTCTTATCTTCACACAACTCACCTATATATTCTATTTTTATACTTAATTTCAACCTTTTATTTATTTATATACATTCTAACGATGCATTTCATACATACAATTCATCTATATGTTCCATCTCTATAGGCGAGTAGTTTGCATCAACACATGTTCACCTCCTACGAAAGATGAATATGGGTTGCGGAAAGTTAGGTGGCTACCTCCAAGTGGTATCGCTGGATAACGGGGTTGACAAGGAAAATCCAGAGGGAATGACCAGAAATGGTCAAAACCTGCGGATCTCTAAGTCAATCTCAAACCAAATGCCACCACAACATGGCTTAATCCAAGGCGTCAAGCGACCCGTGCCGAGGGATGGATGATACCTGAGCCAGTCAGGTATAAAAAAACGGAGCCTCTGGGATACATGGCGACCTCCCAGAGTAATCTGCCTTACACCTGCGCAAGGGGCACCGCAGGTGTGGACGACCCTTTCCCCTACACAAACAACCCTGGGGAACTTCCAGTTGAAGGAGACCCAACACCGATAGCGGGTATGGAAGTCGAGGAGATTCCAGTTGAATCACACTCGGCACCAGAAACCGTAAATTCAACCGAGTAGGGATCAGCAGATGGTCGAACACCTACTGAGAAACTCCCGGAAACAGAGTGGATTCCAAAGCCATTTGGTAAAATGGAAACCAAAAAGATTCTCCAGCTCATCAAAACCCAGGACATGGGGATAGATACTGAAGAATGACTTGTCATCAAGAGACAAGAGGAGGCCTCGGGTCTAACTCTTGTCTTTCAATCTTCGACTGTGACGCCCTGAGTGGTGGGCGACGCAGGATCTTTGGAGGGATCGGCCCGGAAACGGGCATGAATCCGAAGAGCCTTATCGGCGGACTTCTAGACCTAACTAAGGGCACAAACCTGTTTGAATGAGGAACCACTGACGACAGAGTGATACAATAGACCCCAGCTGGTCGCAGTGTCAAGGAAAGCTAAGTGCCAGCCCTGTCTCTGGCTCGTCAGCCTTAAACCAACCAACCAACCAACCATCTCTATATTTGTGTGTATATATATATATATATATATATATATATATATATATATATATTGTTATGTTATGTTATGCTAGTTATAAGTTTTAAAAGGAAAAAAACCCACAAAAATAATAATTACTAAATAGTTATTAGTTCCAAGAGATTTTTTTTGAATAACTTTTGAAGTTCTATTTATTTATAAGCCTTTGTATAATATGGATAGATAAAAATGTCAAAATAATATAACACAATCAATTTCATACACTGTCATAATGATCATAAACCATAATTGGAAAAATGCCAACAAAAAGTCTAAATTTACAAAATTTACATGAATAAAAGGTGATCAACACATTCGTAAATTTGAAACATACAGTATATGGAATTGGAGATAACTAAAAGTAACCAATGGTAGAACAGCAAACGTCTTCATGATAATAGCCAATCAGAGAATAGATGGTCATAGGTAAAAATTGGAAATTGTGAAGGAATAGCAATTGGTTGATATCATAAGCAATTATTATTAGAATTTGTAAATAGTAATAAGTATGGAAAAATAGTTGGATATATAAATTGAGTAAGATAAACCTAAACAGTGAAATGTGACAATTTAGTGCGCGAATTTAAAAATTCAAATGGCAAAACAGGAAGGGAAACTTGTATCGAGGCAACAACAAACAAAGCCAAAGAGGAGATTGAAAATAAAATTAGAAGGGAATGGACGCAACATTTTGAGAGAACAAAAATTGAAAGAATTCCAACATTTGAAGAGCAAAACCAGTATTACCTTAATTATATATCATTTCCACGTCTCCAAAGCTGATTTCCGCATCTGTATGGTTCCTGATTTATGGTATTGGAGTTCCTGATATCGCTTGTAGTGACAAGGTATCCAGTTTCAGGGCATATCTTGAAACACCGACATGACCAGCAGGTATAAAAATTTTAATAGTGCATTTTCGGTCCTGAACTATTTCACCAATAACGTATTTCACATCTGAAGAACTTTATTTCACCTTATTTTGAACAATAACAGAAAACTTCACTCTCACGGAAAAAATGAGGTTCTGTTTATCTATCCATGATCTGATTTATTATTTTTATCCGTGAATATTTGTTTGATTCACCCTAGTATAAGTTATTTCTCGTAGGCCAGGTATTTTGAGTCTTCCTGAATAAAGGAGATAATAGCTTTTTGATATTTTGTTGTTTGTTCTTTCACAATGATCAACAAACATACCTACGACCATTGAATAACTTGAGTTTGACATATCAAGTAAGGGCTAAATTGCTTTGAACCGGCTATCTGAGATGAGGGCGTACCAACTGTGCTAGCTGTGTCGAGAAAAGGAATAACAATTGTCAGCTACGTGACGAGAGAACAGTGACGTTCGTTGGCAATTATTATTACCACATACAAATTATTATACAGGGCAAAAATATCTATCTATATCATATCAATCTGGCTCATAAGAATAGCCGAAAACTATTAGCTTCATTCATTATATATAAAAACAATTTATATTCTTCAATTCATCAAAACATTACAATTGGCACCCAAAACGTGGGGCAAAAATATTACAATATTATATTTAAAAAAATTCATCATAACATAACAAGTGTCGTCCAACGCGGTGCAAAAATATATTAATTATTAAAATAATTAAAAAGTATATATTTCCAAATTCCCATACTATAACAATATATATATATATATAAATATATATATATATATATAAATATATATATATATATATATATATATATATTAGGGATTTCCTGTTAAATATTGAGACCGGACAGGTCTCGATATAATTATAATTATATTTAATGAATAAACATATACAAAATCTCAAATTATATGAAAAATAAATAAAGCGTTATGTCTCATGCACAGGCTTGATGCCTCAGTGAGTTTGCGGTTTATTGAACGTAAGCCATATGTAAAAAATATGTATTCATTAAACTATTTTCATTATTCCCCCTAATGCCATATCTTGCAGGGCCTCCAACAGTTGTGAGTGGTTCTCAGTGTCGAATGTCTTGGAAAGATCTAGGAATAGACAAAAAGATGGCATCTTGGGTGAATATTCATTTTTTGAAACCAAATGGATTGTCGGAGATAAATCCATGCTTGTCAGGGTAGAATATTGTTCTTATTTTTATATTTTTTTCTAATGTTTTTTCTATGCTCGAGATCAAAGTTATTGGTCTGTTGTTCGAAACTTCATGTTTATTCTCTTTTTTGTATATGATGACACTTATTTTTAATTCTTTGGGAAATTCTTAAATTTTTTATATTTTTTTAATATAGAATTAAAAAAACCGCTATTTCTGATTTTTATCTCTTTGAGTGATTCTGCTCTGATATCATCAGTTTTATTTATTTTTATAGGATGCCTTTGTTTTGATAATTTCATTTCCTGTTTATGGTTTGAGGAATATGGATTGCATAGAACAATTTCTTTTAAGGTGGGTATTGGGTGGGGTCATTTTTCTTGCGAGGTTTCTGCCAACTGATAAGTAGTGGTTGTTGAAGCAGTCTGAAATTTCTTCTTTGTTGTAGGTAAGGCAATGTGTATAATTTTTTATGAATTTTATTCTGATTTATTTTTTGTTTCCAGATATATCCTTCACAGATTCCCACAAGGCTTTGGTTCATTGTTTTATTCACACCTTTTTTCCTAGAAATTGATCTTTATGATTTTGTTCACCATGTTTCGGTAATTAATATATTTTTCTTTCAGTACTGGATCATTTGGTGTATTTTTCAGATCTCTAAAAAATAAGGAATAAGGAAAATATTCGAGTATATTTATGTAAGATTGTACACTCCGCAACTCTCATCGTTTTGAAACTATATTAGAAAAATACAGAAAACGCAGTAACGTATCAGGGTAAATTCAGTAATGTGCCCTACTAAGAACAAATAATTGATATTTTTTACTTCCAGGGAGAGAGGAAACCCAGAATACGGAAAACAATATTTCCAAATGGGTTGATGTATTTCTTTGTCATCCAAAATCTGCTCATGCATATATCTCCTTTCCTATATCATTCTTTGGTGAGAATAAGGCATGGATGTCCGCAATAATCTAGCTCACATCCACTGTCAGAGTGTTTTTTTTCCAGAATCCTATTAGAGCCAATGGCGCGAGTGTACTTTACGAGAATGTCTCGCCAACTCGTGATTTACGGGTATTACGGTCAAGTGCTGACTGTTCCTCCAAACTGGGTCACTACAAATATCAACCAATTTCTCTATTCGCGTGTACGAGCCCTGCCATAATCGGAATTGCTATTCCGGATATGAGCAGTTCAGATCTATCATTCCTTCATTTCCTAGAACGATTAATCATCAAAATTGCACCGATTCGAGTAGGAAAATATGTTTCTCGGCAATAATCTCAATGAAATATTCGTGCGGAGGTTTCAGACAAATATCGAATCAAATACTTATGTTTGAAGGTTGTAGAAGATGTGGTAACATGATAACTCTCGCTTCGGAAGTCTATCGTCTTAATGGATTTGAAAAGTTTTCACGTTTCGAATACTTGTATCTGCAATCGTCTTGGAGTGAAGGCTGACAAGCTGATGTGCTACTCACTAATTTATATGTCTGTCGGTGCAATGATGCCCGTAATTACGCCATGTGCAGTGGTGCGTGCGATTTCTTTTGGTGGTGCGAGAAGTTTCGCGCCTCTGCAGTCCGCCAGAAAGAGCAATTAGTGGTTTCCATACGTTCTTGATCTCAATGCTTAGTTGACTAAAAGCATTGTTGGCTTCGATGTAGGCGGTCTCTTTGAACTCTCGTTCGAACCAATGCTTCTTTCTATGTAGAACACTTGCGTCGTCCCATAGAATTCAATGAGGCTCAGTCCAGGCAGGTCCAGCAATTCTCGATTATGACGTTTCTCCGCGTTGAGTCCATTTCTTGTGCTCTTTCAATCTTACCGATAGAGGCCTCTTTGTCTCTCCAATGTAGGGATCTCCGCATTCACAAGAAACTTCATAAATACAATGCTTACTGATTTCATTTCTGTTGTCAGGATTGGTCTTGGTGAGGAAACTCCGTGAAGTACTGCCAGATTGAAAGCGGCTTTTGATGTTGAGGTGTATCTGAAAAGATTAGGAGGATCGGAAACAAGTTCAGCATCAAGAGCTGGTTTCAATCTGGCAGAATTTCTTACCACGACCAATCCTGACAACAGAAATGAAATCAGTGAGTATTGTATTTATGAAGTTCCTTGTGAATGCGAGATTCCAACATTGGAGAGACAAAGAGACCGTTATCGGTACGATTGGATGAGCACAAGAATTGTACTCAACGCGAAGAAATGTCAAATTCGGGAATTTCTGACCACGCCTGGACTGAGCACCATCGAATTATATAGGACGACGCAAGTGTTCTACATAGAGAGGAGCATTGATTTGAACGAACGTTCAAAGAGGTCGCCACATCGAAGCCAATAACGCCTTTTAGTCAAACAAGCGTTGAGATCAAGAACGTATGGAAACCACTAATTGCTCTTTCTGACGGACTGCGGAGGCACGAAACTTCACGCACCACCACACCGCGCGAAATCACACGCACCACTGCACACGGCGGAGTTACACGCACCATTGCACCGACAGACCTATAAATTAGTAAGTAGCACCTAAGCTTGTCAGTATTCACCTGAAGACGATTGCAGATACAAGCATTCGCAACATCGTGGAAACTTTTCAAATCCATTGAGACGATGGACGTCCGAAACAAAAGTGATTAAATGCAACTTGTTTTCCTCAAACAATACAGGGCAATTATCCTATTCCTGTCATCTCTGTATTTACGGAAAAAGCAATATTGGGGGATACTTTGAACGATAAGGCGACCAAAACATTTATTATTTCATGGAAAATTGTTTCCAAGTTTATCGAAAACTTTTCAATATGATATATATTACAATACTATATAATACATTGATTCAAACACACCTTACCTGCAGCATCAAAGTATGGGGTGGAATGAACCGTACTCACTCAAACCCACTTAACACAACGCAGAAATGGATTCTGAAAATCATTTGCAGAAAAAATTATAGATACCCCTCCGAAATCCTATTTTTGGAATCGAAAACCCTAGATATTCTTCAGTTATATTACCAATCGCTTATAATCCATCACCCCAGGCATATAAGTGAGCAGAAACAAATTGAACATGAACATTATACTCGATTCAAAAATAAAACAACAGCCATACCAGAAGCAAACACAAAATAATGTCAAAGATCCTTCATATACCTCTGTCTCGTATTATATGCTGAAATCCCTGACGAATTGCAATATACAGTCGCCACTGATACATTAAAAAAAAACTCGAAACGTAGCTTCACAGCTTACCCAGAACTACAATCCATTATTCTATTGGAATAACATTCCTTTAATTAACTGATGCAAACCAAAGTCGGACTTATTTAATCAAAATCAATAAACCTCAAAATATCCCATGGTACCATGTATTTTTGTGATTGAATTGAATTTCAAAACTTTACTGTCACGTGAATCTTGGGACTTTGAATATCTCACTCATTAACATCGACACAAAATTTTCCAAATTCTACATCTCATTCCATTCCATGATGAATCGTTTCCGCCTGTTTCACGCAACTTCAAAAAGGTAAACCCTGTATTATCAATGAAATCATCAATGAAGGTATACTAAATCGTGATATTTTTTGAATGAAGTTCCGTTACGCGGCATGCTGTAGGTGATGACTGATTGAAATCGTCACGTAAGAAGAAATCTTTATGCCCCCTCCATGCGAGTGTATCTCTCTGTCTCTGTCTCTTTCTATTATAAACGAGTCTACCCCCCCCCCCAAGTCTGATATTTTCGTTGAGTCGTGATACGTGGAAGACTATTTTGTTTCTTTTATATTTCTATATAACGTGTGTTTGGATGATTATATCCTTTTTTGGACATAATTCATTATGTTTTTTGTATGCCGAAGTTGGACTAATTGAATACGTGGCACGTCAATTTGATACAATATAACGAATAGTATTTTCAGGAATGAAATACCTTTTACTGTGGCGGGGGAGTTTGGTAGAAGGATATATAGGCCTAGTATCAACAGATGAACCCCCAAGTTCCTACCTTATTTCCCTTGGTTCCACGATGTTCTCTAACATTACAGGATATCCCTTTTCGGGGAACCAAAAAAAAAAAAATAGAATGAAAATTGACCATTCTACAAAAGAGTATTTCAGCAACAAATTTCTTGTAGTCTCAAACACGCCATTTTCGCTGTTCACAAAAAAAAATTATAATCACTTAATCTCCAAATATAGAGGTATTACAATGCTGTCTCCATTCTCTAAATTCTTCGAAAAATACTTTCTCAAGAGGCTTGTATCTTGCTGTAAAAAGTATAACTCACTCTCTCAGAGCCAATATGGATTCTAAGCTGGTTTATAAGCCCAAGATGCTACTCTTCCTCAGGTCAATCAAGTTTTATCCAAATTTGATAGTGGTGAGAAAACAATTAGTATTCTTCTTGATTTGTCATTTGCATTTGACACCATCAGTCAACAACTCCTCAAGAAACTTTATGACTTTGGTGTTCGCGGTCAAAGTCTCAAATGGATTGAAACTCGTCCTACTCTATTCCTTTCATTGGTAAATGGTAAATTAATCAACCATATTGTACTGTACCTACTTAAGACGTAAACATTTCTACACAGGATATTCAGCATGGACTAACATTTTCCGTTGCCACTTATAACCATTCCAATGTCACAATTAGCTTGGTAAAATAATTTGTAATACTTAATATGGAATAAATAAAAATTATTTATTGAGAAAAAAATAAAAGGATTCATCGAGAATGTTTCGAAGTATGTACAATAAGAAATGTTTAATAATCGAATGAATTTGAATCAAATATTCTGGTTATTCAATGAATGTTGATATTTACCTGGGTGGAAAGTGACATTTGTCCGGGTGAAAAGTGAATTTTCCACCCGGGTAAATGTCACTTTTCACCTGGATAAATGTTAGAGTTAGAAATATGTTTCTTTCAAAATTTAAAAAGTCTGAAATGTCAACATACATGGTTGTAAAGAAAAACATTTTTATGATAATTCATACACGAATCCTGCCTGTTTCTCTCATAAGAACGAAGGAAATAGCCTACTGAATGGAAACCACTTTTCCTCACCTCTACAATAGTGGGCGATTTTTCAATCGATTTTGTGAATTGCATTGCACATTTTCATAAAGTAGCTTATGTTTTTTGGTGCCATGGTGATGCTTTTGAACTCTACTGTCAATTTATGGAGTTTGATTTAGTGATCCTTTGTAAAAAAGATTTATATCTTTATTCTTCGTGCAAAAACTCCAGCATGCCTGTGTTTTCCTCAAGTGATTGCGTCGAAGTGTTATTATAGTATATCAATTCTCAGTTGAATAATTCATCTTCGACTCAAAATATAGAGTTCGTTCAAAATCGTACTTATCATAATGTTGACTTATGAAGGAAACCGGAAAAATTTATAAATATCATTACCCACATTGAGTTGTTGGTACAAATTGCGTTGTCGATTCTTAAATTCCATTGTCTATTCACATTGTGTATGGATTTATCCACTGAAAATCTGATTCAACTTCATTGTGTAGATTGTCTCCAAAGGTATGCACATAATTGATAATGCAACAGTGTGTAATATTTCAAAGTTGAGAAATAGCCATATGTTTGTTGTCATATGTTTTCGACGGCCCATATAACATAACTGTACTTATTGAAACCTTCTCAGCAATGTAACATTGTATATATGATTTTAATACCGATACCGTTGTTTTTAACAGACGAAACCAAAAAGGAGGAGGTTTTCCAGCCGATTTCGATAATTCTTTCCACAATGGATAGGGTGTACTTCGAAGTTGGTCCCATTCGAATTCAAAAGATGAAATCCACCCCTAAGGGTAGCAAACTGAAGGATATTGATCACTCACTCTCTGAATTCTGGTCCGTCAACCGATTCTATCAGGCATTACTTTGTACTGGGTTCTTCGATTTGGATGATTCCTTTTTTATTAGATAGGGTATACCTCATAGTTGATCATATTTGGATATCGAATGGAATTATCGACCCTCACGGTTAGAAAAATAGGAGATAATTGATTTTTCCCTCGTGAACATTGGCACACATATGTAGTTGACAATGACAGATCGCTATTGTCATTATTTTTGTTCTCCTACATCCGTCACAATCATTATATTCTATGAGAGGATGGAATGATATACAAAGTGATGAAATGAATTATTCGGAACAACAAAAATAATTTATATTAGAACAAATAATAAAAGAAGGTAGTAGTTGGTAGATTTCAGCCACAAAAAATTGAAAAATTAAAACTTTTTAACAAAAAATTATACCGACGAAATACGGAACTTAAAAGTATAGAATAAAATAAATCTTTCTAGTCTTAATAACTGAGCTCCTAAACTAATGTAAATAACTAATTTTGAGCCGGCGCCAAACGAACAATCAACGAAGATCATTAAATTACTTCAACAAAGTTATCAGAATGTCACCGCGCAACTCGATGCCATCATTTTACGCCTTACCTAATTTATTTGCTTCTTTGTTTGGCGAGGACTCAGAATTAGTTACTTACATTAATGTCGGAGCTTAGTTATTGAGACTAAGAGGGTTTATTTTATTTTTTATTTTTCAGTTCCGTATTTCGTTGGTTGAATTTTTTTATAAAGTTGATGTTCACATATCAACCTTGTTTTAAATTCAAGGAAACGCCTGTATCGATACTATACTTCGAAACGTAACCCAAGGATTGTACAGTAGAGAAAATATCGAAAACCTTTTTTTTCTTGAATATCTATATGTGATTTTTATAATGTGGGATACCACATTATTGTGATAATTGGAAATACATTGGATATTATAAGCAACCCGAGTTTGATTTCTGAATAAACCCATCCAGAGAGTATTTTGTGAATTGTCTATAATTTATGTAATAGTTTTAATCTACAATTTCTCAGTTGTAGTAGATTATTTATTCAGTTTTATGTTTAACTGAGTGGCGTCCAAAAATAAGCAGAAGGGTTTCAAAATAATAATTTTTAACATAACACAATATGAATCTATTAGGGCCAGTTCCAACACCAGTCTCTTGTTCTGAGTAAATTAGCCGAGGGAAAATAAAGTAACATCTTGTCGACATATAAATAATAGTCACATGATCCGCTGAATTATATAGTATACCAAATTGAGTGGAAACTATTTCCGCGAAAAAACCAGTCGATAACTTCGCAGACCGATCATAGCATAACTCACCGTAAACCACTACAGATTATACTTCGTCGGGTTTAGGATATAGATAATAGAATCTTATAGTAGTACAGTAGTGTGGTATGTCGGTGCAGAGGCAGCCATGGTGAACAACTACAAGAAAAAATTTGTGCAGTTGTCGAAAGTACCACCCACATAAAATTTCTGGCTCAAGCAAATCTGCTTTAAATTTGTAGAACAACCAATGAAGGTGTTTAATACTAACCATTTATTATTTAATGGGCCACATTGGTTCAGAATAGATAGATTTTGTTGACGAGCTTGAAATAATATATTTAAAAAAGAAAGCTTGTAAACTCAACGTTCTAGAAAGGTTGGAGATCAATATTAAACAAAAAGTCAGAAAACTTGCTCAGAATAATTTAAATGATTATTATTTGATGAATTTGTTTCACCGAAGATTAAACAGTAGAAGTGAATGTCTTTTGTTTGCTATTTTGATGTGATTTTCGAATGATATCTCGTACATTTTCAAAGATTTAACAAAAGTTAGTAGAACTCTTTTAGTTAGAGAATGACAATTGTGACAAAGAAGAAAGAAAAATGATGAACCCCATCCTCATCCAACTAAGAATGGATATACTAGACTATACTAATATTTGGCGAATGTCGAAAAAATGACCGATAAGAATATTATGAGTTATATTAAAAAAAAACCTTCATTTATTTTTATATTTTAACCTCAAGATTAATGAGCCAGTGGATCTGCTGTTACCACTTCGGAAGCCTTTTCAAAAAGATTATGAATTCTTGGACAATAAAGCACAACTTCTATTGATTGATTGATTTCGGAGGAAACCAATGGAATTTATTATTATTATCATTATACAGGGCAGTGATCAATCGGGGATTTGGAAAGGATGATAATATTTTCATTAAAATCATTTAAGATTTTGAGATTTAATCGATTATTTTCTCAGATAATTCGAATGAAAATATGTTTTCGTTTTCCATCACAGCTGTACGATTCTGTAGAATAAATTCGACGAATTGAGAGAGCAGAAACGATCGTTCAATCACGACTGGCACATATCTGGTTAGAATTCCCCTTAGATGCTTACTCGCATAAAACTTTGAAATAAATGCATATTAGTGTATTCTCGTCCCTAGTTATTCTCTTCACGTTGCCGCTCTCGAATTTATATTTAAATTTCTTTGGTTTTACGTTCTTTCTGGAAGCTCTTTGTTCTCAACGGAGTACCTAAGGAATTTTCAATGAACTACGGATCATTTACGGGACGAAAATTCAATATACAGAGCATTCTACTGTTTTACGCAAAACTCGTCTACTTGCTAATTCTTAAGCGGAATAAAACCGTTGTTTTCGATACAATGGAGGATTCCCGCCTTTGTTGTGAATTCGAAACTACTCTGTAGTGCCCACTGGTGCCAAATACAGGGTGCTGTTTGATAACATGCTGATATTTAAAGAAGTTGTTCTTGGGCCAACTTGAAACAAAAATATTCACATGAACATATGTCCTGAAGGTCTTAACTTCTGAACTACAGTGTGCTACCGTTCTAAGAAAAAAAATCTTTTTTTTATTATTACTTTGGTATGATCCTAGATATTCTTGTGGAATCTTATATGCATCAAACGGCATTTTCTGCTGTACAACTTAATTTTGTATTCTTTGCAGTGGCGTAAGTGCGGGATTTGCACTGAATCATTTTGAAGATAAAAGTGATACGCCAATGCTTTTTCCTAAAATAAAAACTATTTTTGAAATTCTCATTCCTTTCTTAGCAAATCTGATCCCATGATTATTTTTCGTTTGACGTACGGTTTTGCCAAAAAAAATTAATTCATTTGTATCGGCAGGTATTTTTTTCTGCATGAGGTTACAGTAGCGATTTTATCTCCTAAACGGTTTGTCAGACGCAAAAAATACAAGAGATCTTTTTTCTAGATGATCAAATGTTCTTTCATTAGTTTTCGTATTTTTTTCCTGTTTGGTCAATATTTATGCGAGTTTTTGAGTCAAAGTTGCTTTTTCTGCGAATAACTCAGGAACATGATTACTATCGCTTCGGACGTCCATCGTCTTGATGGATTTAAAAGGTTTTCACGACGTTTCGAATGCGTGTATCTGCAATCGTCTTCAGGTGAATACTGACAAGTTTAGGTGCTACTTACCAATTTATATGACTGTCGGCGCAATGATGCATGCAATTCCGCCATGTGCAGCGGTGCGTGTAGTTTCCATACGTTCTTGATCTCAACGCTTGGTTGACTAAAGGCGTTATTGGCTTCGATGTAAGCGGCTGTTTGAACCAATGCTCCTCTCTATGAAGAACACTAGCGTCGTCCCATAGAACTCGATGGTGCTCAGTCCAGGCATGGTCAGCGATTCCCGATTTTGATGTTTCTCCACGTTGAGTCCATTTCTTGTGCTCATCCAATCGTACCAATAACGGTCTCTTTGTCTCTCCAATGTAGGAATCTCCGCATTCATATGGAACTTCATGCATGCAATTCTTACTGATTTCATTTTTGTTGTCAGGTTTGGTCTTGGCCAGGAAACTCCGTAAAGTACTGCCGGATTGGAAGCAGCTCTTGATGTTGAACTTGTTTCCGATCCTTCTGATCTTTTCGGAGACACCGCTGATGTACGAAAGGCAGATCACTGTGCTTTGTTGTTGCTCTTCAGACGTCTGAAGAGCAACAACAAAGCACAGTGATCTGCCTACCGTTAATCAGAGGTGTTTCCGAGAAGATCAGAAGGATCGGAAACAAGTTCAACATCAAGAGCTGCTTCCAATCCGGCAGTACTTTACAAGACGTCTGAAGAGCAACAACAAAGCACAGTGATCTACCTACCGTTAATCAGAGGTGTTTCCGAGAAGACAGAAGGATCGGAAACAAGTTAACAAACCGGAACTTGACAACAAAAATGAAATCAGTAAGAATTGCATTTATGAAGTTCCATGTGAATGCGGAGATTCCTACATTGGAGAGACAAAGAGACCGTAATTGGTACGATTGGATGAGCACAAGAAATGGACTAAACGTAAAGAAACATCAAAATCGGAAATCGCTGACCACGCCTGGACTGAGCACCATCGAGTTCTATGGGACGACGCTAGTGTTCTTCATAGAGAGGAGCATTGGTTCGAACGAAAGTTCAAAGAGGCCGCCTACATCGAAGCCAATAACGCCTTTAGTCAATCAAGCGTTGAGATCAAGAATGCATGGAAACCACTGATTGCGAAATTACACGCACCACTGCACATGGCGGAATTTCACGGATCATTGCACCGACAGTCATATAAATTGGTAAGTAGCACCTAAACTTGTCAGTATTCACCTGAAGACGATTGCAGATACACGCATTCGAAACGTCGTGAAAACCTTTTAAATACATTAAGACGATGGACGTCCGAAACGATAGTAATCAAGTTACCACATCGTCTACAACCTTCAAACAACTCAAAAACAATTGATCCTACGTGAAAAATAGTCGAACTTAAAGTTGTAGAGCGGAAAATTATCTAAAAATTTTGTTCCAAACTTGTTTATCTATCTATTATAGTTTTCGCACAGTAGATAGCTAAACAAAAATTCTTTACTTAGAATGAGACTGAGGTAGGGAACAAGAACAGTGGAAAGGTAAACGAGGAGCAGAGAGATGATTTCCGGAGAAATTTGTTGTAAAATGGAAGGCATTGGCAGGAAAAAATTGGGGGAGGAGAGGGTTGAAGATGGGCAAATGTAATGAAGGGATGAAGGATAATTGTCAGGGTGGATTCGGGAGAACTGTGATTTACAGAGAGAATTCGAGAGAAAGAATGTTCGAAGACGACTGGGGGGTGAAGCCCGGAGGAAATCTAGAAATAATTTGGATGAACCTGAAATATCTTTATGTGAATATTTCTTTGCATAATCGTCAATATCTATTTCAATTTGTTTACATAATGTACATTGATTCACATTATTTATTTTATTCTTCTAATTGTTGATGAGCCTGGTTCTAATATTCCATCTAATACTCTACATGATTCAGTGTTTCGCGTCAAAGTAGAGTGATGTCGGCAAATGGCGGCCCAAGAGCTTCCGTGAGGCTCTTTATAGCTGCTCCAATATGGCATCACAACGTCAATTTACCTGTTCCGTGCATCTGTCTCATTATATGTTAAGACTATTCGTTTGGCTGTCTACTGTGCGAAAACTATTGTAGATAAGAAAACTTTGTAGAAAATTTTTCGCTCTACAACTTTCAATATAACTATTTTTCACGTGGGATAAGTTATTTTTGAGTTATTTGCAGAGAAAGCATGCGTTCCAACTTTGACTCAAAAGCTAGCATCAATATCGATTTCACTGAAATAATAAAAGAACATTTAGTTATCAAAAAAAAAGATATCTTACATTTTTCGCGTCCGACAAACCGTTTAGGAGATATATGACAAAACGCGTTGTCCAAGATGGCCGTAAAAGCACACCCTCCGTACCGCGTCAACTCAGAGTTATACTCAGGATCAACCCCCCTATCACGACGAAAAAAAAATCGCTAGTATAGCCACATGTTTTACGTCGGCCATTTTTCTTCCCTGCCGACTGAACTATATTGCAGAAATTTTTTGTGAAGTTGCTTTTGGGGGAATTATTAGCAGTATTCTTCAGTGTTTTTATTTTCACTCAAACAGTTGATTATGTACATAGTGATGATCTAGTTCCTCATTATCCATTACTCTCTCCTGCCGACTGAACTATCATGAAATAGGGTATTATCAAGGTTTATAAACAATTAACAATATTATTAAAAAACATTGTCCATTCTACGAGTTCTGAGTGGGCAGATAGTGAGTGAGTAAGTAAGTAAGTTGTCTTTATTCGTTCTGTCAAATAATATACCACATGAGGGTAAAATGACTTCAGTATGTATTTATATTGTATGTTGTTTCACACTGCTTGTCATAATAATACATTTAATACATTTAAAAAATTATTATGAGATTCACCCGCAAATTAATCCCAGTTATCCAGAATAAATTGCAGGATGAATACATCAAGATTAAAACACCCACATATTGAAACTAATAAATTTTTTGTATCATAGGCTTTCCATATTATGTTGAAAATACTCTTCAATGTTATAAAATACATTTTTACTCAAAAAAAACTTTGAGTCTTTTTTTAATAATTCCATTTTCCATTAACCTAATGTTATTTGGCAGCTTATTCCATATTTTCACCAAACTATACTGCACATTTTTTTGGATATACGTATATTTAACTTTATCATTTCGTAAATCACATCTACTTCGCGTATTGTGCTTATGAGATACTACCCTGTCATTAAACAAGTATGTATTATTTAAACCAAAATTAATTGATTCATATACATATACAGGGTGTCCCTGGACTTTTTCTTTTCCTCTCGTGAATGTATAGATGGGGTCTAAATATCACCAGTACTTCATATAACTTTTGTTCCTAAAAGCCTTCGTTACCAAGTTACGGGCCCTCAAAGTTACAAAATGAAAAATGTTTTTCTTTGATAACTTCCAAAGTGAATATTCAAAATTATCTAAATTTTGGTGATTAACTGAACAAATGAATTCCTTCGATGAGCTCTCATGCAGGAGTCAGTTGTTTCGCTACAAAGTCAGGAACGGACTACCCCCGATGGTCCATACCCCAAAATAATTCTCAACAAAATAAGGTTACGTAGACAATTTTCTGAATAAAAGTACTCGTGTGGAAAGACGATCGGAGCAACGATTCTTGATAAAAATGCAGTTTCACTCGACGACATCAAACTCGATCGTCATCATTTTTTTAAATGAAAAATTTTCACAGTAGAAATACTAATGCTAACGTTAATTCAACAATATTCATAACAGGGATAATACAAAATATGCTAAAATAGAGTCGTAAACAAAAAGTACAGTACCTAGTTGAAAGTTTCATTCACAATGAAGATATTTCTTCAAATGAAATATCAAGTTATGTATTCGTGGTGTAACAAGCTACTCCACTATGAAATATCGAATTCAGTCCATATTTTGTATATACCCGTGGAATGAGCACATTTCGTGTTGTGTTATCTGAATCTCATGAAACTCAACATTTGGATGTTGCAAATTCGTATTCACAGCTTGAATGTTGAGGATTTTCTCTCATAAGTATAATTTCATTGGAGAAAATCTACAACCCGAAGATGAATTTAGCTGAAAAAACGCACATCGGAAGACATAACTGATGGAGAGCAAACGAATAAACTACAAAATTACATAACATTGTGAAGCCATACGAAACGACCCTGGCATGCTATTTCAAGTGCAGAGAGGGTGTTTGCGCCGACTAAGAAAATGTATTGGGAGAGACGGAGGCTTGCGATTGATTATTCACACCATGAGTTCTGTGAGGTGAACGTGTGTGCATGATAAAAATTCGTTATGAACATTGTACCTTTCTATTTTCATTACAATTTAGACTTATCGAATAATAGTAGACATCTCAGGTTGGATGTCGTCGAACAAAAGTGCATTTTTATGAAAAATCGTTGCTCCGATCGATTTTTCACACGAGTACTTTTATTTAGAAAATTGTCCAGGTAACCTTGTTTTGTTAAAACATATCGACAAATCCCAGTCATTTCAAAGTTTTGGGGTATGGACCATCGGGGGTAGTCCGATCCTGACTTTGTAGCAAAACAACTGACTCCTGCATGAAAGCTCATCGATTTGTTTAGTCAATCACCAAAATTTAGATGATTATGAATATTCACTTTGAAAGTGCTGCTGAACACAATTTTTTGCAACTGCAAAAAGGGATGCAGTGCTAAATGTGGTTGCAAAAAAGGCGGACTGTTTTGTTCTCTGGCATGTACAAATTGTCAAGGCCGGTCGTGCTCTAATGTTGAATCACCAACAGTGGAGGATTCGTTTGATTCCAACGAAGTGTCATGCGATACATCGCTATTGAAGCAATTCACTTACACCGAGAATGAAGAAGAAGCAGAAGAACAAGAAGAAGATCAGGAAAAAGAATTTGAAGGCTACGAATCAGACGAATGAACTTCACCCCTTTTTTTTATTTACATCGCTTTTATCTTTTCCAATCTTTGAAAATTTCCGTTATTTTGCAATAGTTTCAAATTAAACAGGATCACAACTGACCCGTGGAGTGGGCCTACTGGGGAAACCACGTTAAAAAAAACGCGCTAAGTACACTACCTCATAGGTAGCGTGGAAACGTGTGCATATTATGACGATAACAACTTTTACAACTTTTTGAATCGTTATATCTCAGAAACGATGGCTCGTAAGGGAAGTAATAATAATTTTATTATCTACAATTTTTGTTGGGGGTACTTTTGTGATAAAACTCACCGTTTTGCTGAAAATCGCGGAAAACTCATTTTTTTGACCTTTGACCTCGAGTAGAATTTTTTCCATACACGGGAATGTTGGGGAACTTAAAAATTTCATTTATAATTATGTTTTGAACAATTTTTCTGATTTTCAGCTTGTGATTTTATGCACCTTCGAATGTCTAGATTGACCGGACTTTCAGGTGGGATGATCAGTTGCATGTTGACCATACACGGTTGTGTGTTGTTCCATTTTGACGTGTCTGTATTTGTTTATATACATTTTTGAAGTTCTCAATGTGTAATTTGTGCCAATGTGTTTTCATCGATCAGACTTTGTATCGACTACTCGACAGTTTTTTATTTGAATCTATGAACAGAAAAAACTCAGTTTCAAAGGTGGGTCATAGATATGTTCTTTGTTCCAATATACGTGAATATTGTCATTTCAGCTTTGAAAAAGGAATAAATCAATTCCGAAACGTCAGCGATAAAAAATTCGTTTTTCTCCCTGGTCCTAATTTCCGTATAATCCCACTATATTCAATTCTTGGGACAATAAATCATTTATCAACAAAAAGTTTATGAAAATCCATTATTTGTTACCGAAATTTTATTCACCGATGAAGCCAATTTTTCCAGAAACGCCATCAAAAACTTCCACAATAATCATTTTCGAGCTGCAATGTTGGAATCCCATCACCAGGAGCAGTTTTCTGTTAACGTGTGGGCTGGAATATGCTTGATTATTCAATTGGACCATATTATCTTCATGCGAGGTTGAATGGGCATACTTACCAGCAGTTTCTCGAAGAAGAATTGCCAGCTTTGATGAACTCCCATTTGAGTGAGAAATCGACTGTGGTTTATGCAAGACGGGGTGCCAGCGCACTTCAGTGCCCTGGCGCGCGAATATTTAAACCGAAATCACAATAATCGCTGGATAGGTCTCGGAGCACCACAAGCATGGCCACCTAGGTCCCCTTTCAACTGTTTCAGAACTGAGATTCCAGGAGTTATATTTCACATACATTGTTTTTAACAATAATTCAAAATTATGTATGTATTGAAAAAATGCCAATTCCAAATTGTTTAGTATTATCCAGAATAAAAATTAGTAGGTTATCTAAAAGTTTTTTACCTCATTTTAAACAAATCAGTATTTAAGTTGTAGAGGTAGTTGATGATGCGGGAGATCTGAAAAAATCATGATACAATTATTTGAAGCTTACTTTTACTTGTCCGCCACCCGCAGTGGTCAAGTATTGTAATCGTGCAGAAAAAAAATCAGCTGTTTGACATCCCAGTACTTGACAGGCACGGACCTCGGGAGAATGGGGTTATTTTGAAATAAAACATTGATAAAACGTTTTTAGGGCTGTAGGAAGTCAATTTTATCGGTTAATTCAACAGTCAATTTAGCAGTCAATTAACCAAGTGAGATATTTGACCTCTGTCATTTGAGCGTTCCTGCACCAAACGCAGGTTGTTCTTGTCAAAGCCCGGGTGAGCGGCCATCGTCTTGGATGGTAAGGCCCAGGAGAAACATTAAACATTCGTAGAGCCAGACTCGGAAATGATGGAAAGCTCCAACCTTAGACTTATTTTGATTTTTTTGTTGTGTTGCTCCCTGGCGAATTTAGTTCTAATCCATCGGATAGATTTTGAATAATTGAATGGCAAAATTTTGAACTTAGCGCCATTTTTTTATTTTTGATCGATGTCAGTTGAATAAATAATTTCGACTGTTCTGAATAGTTTTTCAAGTGCTTTCAAATGACTTATTGAAAGTCAAGTTCGGTGAGCTATAGTTTCTTCATTTTTTCAATAGTGACACTTCCTTTTGACAGATGACAACCAAAAACTAATGGTCGCATTCGGGGCATAAACTGTATCTTCATACCAAATTTCAGCTGGACTGGTCAAACATTTCGGTAGTTTTCGTGAAAGATTACGGACAGACAGGCAGACTTCATTCTGGAAATGGTCTCAATCGTCTCGGGAGACCTCAAAATGGATATTTCTGTCGATATCTTGTTTTTTTCCGCACAATTACATTACTTGACCACTGGGGAGGCCCGTCAAGTAAAAATCGAGATATCCGTTTCGAGTTTCCCCGAGATGATTGAGACCATTTCCAGAGTGAAGTCTGTCTGTCTGTAATCTTTCATGATAACTGCCGAGCCATTTGGTATGTAGATACAGTTCCTTTACCAAATGCGACCATTACTTTTTGGCTGTCATCTGTCAAATGGAAGTATCACATTTAAAAATTGACAGAAACTATAGCGCACCAAACTTAACTTGCAATATGTCATTTGAAAGTCCCTGAGAAACCGTTTCCAGAACTGTCAAAATTATTTCTCCCACTCACATCTGTCCAAAATAAAAAAATGGCAAAGTTCAAAACTTTGCCATTTAATTTATTCGATGGATTAGAACTAAATTCGGCAGGGAGAAACACAACAAAAAAAACAAATTAAGTCGGCAGTTGGAGCTTTCCACCCAGTTTGGAGCTACGAATGTTTAATTTTTCTCCAGGTACTGTCCGAGACGGCCGCTTACCAGGACTTTGACTAGGACGACCCGCATTTGGTGCAGGACCGCTCAATTGACTCGTGTCAAATATTTCACTTGGTCAATTGACCGGTAAATTGACTGTTGAATTTACCAATCAAATTGACTTTGTACAGCCCTAAAAATGTTTTATTTCAAATCAAGCTCATTCACCCGGGGCCCGAGCCGGTTGTCAAGTTCTGGGGTGACCCAGCACAGCTGATTTTTAAATTGGTTATCATTGATTTTTACCTCATTTTAAACAAATCAGCATCCAAGTTTCTCATGGCATCAACCTTTTCAGGGGCAGATGAAGTTGATGATGAAAGAGATCTGAAAAAAAAATACATTATTTCAGATGTCAGTATTTGCTAGGAAATTATATACCTCTTTTTAGAAGTCTCTATGGTCATAACTTCTGAGAATCTGGTAGTTGATGATGCAGAAGAACTGAAACATAAAATATGTGTCAATACATTTCTTTATATTACATACAATAATTTTTTTTAATTTAATTTTATAATGTGGATAGTTGAAAATTCTTTGTGATATTACCTGATCTCACTGAGTACAAGATTTCGGTTCGGCGAATTTTGTGTTGTCCAATCCATTAAAATATCAATTTCTTGAGTCTCATGGTCAATGCTGAAAAAAAAATCATTATTGAAATCTATAAATGTGAATATACATAATTACCAGTAAAATATGTAATGAATGAAAAACTTTTTGGTTGATTTCGGGTATGGAAACCATAAACAGCAAATTAACAAACTTTTTTTAAATTTTTGTCACCTATATTATGGATTTTGAAGATAATAGCCCAAAGGCCAAGGTGTCTGGGCTATAATAGTCTTCTCAACCATGGTTATATATGATTTTTCCACTACTCGCAATAGTACTATTAAAAAAACAAAAATATGATTAATGTTTATTCAGTTCGTTCGTAATATCATGAAGCCATTCCCAGACGTAGGCATATCTATGAAGTAGAAACAAAAGAATGATAGAGTGCACTGCCATTTCAATTTTAAAATATGTATTTCCTCAATCAAATATTTATAAATAATTTGTTTTACTACTTACTGGCAATACTACTATTACAAAAACAAAAATATGATTACCTAATGTTTATTCAGTTAATATCATGAAGCCATATCTATGAAGTACAAACAAAATAATGATAGAATGAACTGCCATTTCAATTTTTAAACTTTCATTTCTTCAGTAAAATTAAGTAAAATTGCCTGAAATGGATATTGAAGGTGATTGTGTCTCTCAAGGACTGAGGGATGTGGCACAAATTGCAAATTTATTACTAGAAGAATAGGCCACTAACAGTATTCAGTTGTACAGTTTTGTTTTCAATGTTAATCTTTGTGATGAAATAATTAATAACCTTTAAAAAAACATTTTCTATTGGATTAAAAAAAAGATTTAAAATATATTTTACTGATAACAACATATATAGCAGTAGGTTATTATATTCCTATTTCATGTTAAACCAATGAGGTGGGCAAAATATTCAGTTAGTGGTTAGTTCAACTTATTCACAAAATCCTTAAAATCCTGGTTGATGGTCCAATCCTGGAATAATAATTGCAAAAAACCTTTATAGGAACAAATTCCAAATATAATTAGTTCAATTCTCCTGATTTCTTTGTTATCTCTTGAACTTCAATCATAAATATTTTGCCGAACTCAACATTGGGCTGTAAATAATTGGATACAACTGTACTTATGACTCCCTACAAACACATACCTTTTAACTTCTTGTACATCAGAAATGGCATCAGGTCTTAAACATGTTGTCCATTGCGGCTTTTTAATAATCTGAGCTTTGGAAAAATTAGCAGAACAGATAAAAGAAAATTTTTTTAGGCTCAGTGGGTCTAATTCAAGAGCATCACACCATACTGTTTTTCCATATCAGTGGGGAATCTGTGAATAAATTATCAGTATTTAGTACTCTACCCCAAGGAAAACAATATATTGGTAAAAACTCCATGACAAAATTAAATTCTACTTGGAAAATTCGTTCGTATTCGACGCCTCTGGTAGCTTACCTGTGAAATTTTTGTTGACTATCATTTGTTTTGTGAACAAAGCAGTATTTCGACATTTTGCACCACTGAACCACTTCACAAGCATAGAGAGTATTTTAAATGTCAGTAAAACCAAGGCAATATTGTTTAATGAAAATGAAAAAGCACTATATCCCATCAACACCCTGAAAATATCTGAATATTATTTTACGTCAAATACGTCAAAGCAAATGGCCGATGGCGAAGAAAACAGGGTTGCCAAGAATCGTTCAATTCATCGAGGCGTCCCACAAATTCCGGGGTGTCTTATGATTTAACCGTTGAATATTGTATTCCTTCTACCTAGAAAAAATATTTTTAAACCTTGTTCAGAGTTGATTGACCTTACCGCATTATATAAAATGTAGGTGAATAAATCTAATAATATATAATGTGAATGACTACATATAAACTCATGTACATTCTATAAATTATGTCCATCTGACAACAAGGATTCCGTATTTGTAAACATAAGATCGTAAATAAAAACAAACTTATGTGTGCATCAACGCATAGGTTGTTTACGTGGCATCAGGCCTATCTATGGTTATTTATTGATCTGAGGTTAGTGAGCTGTGCTTTGCCATTTCCTTAACAACGTCAGGTTGTAACGGCATTTTTTTTTTTGTGCCCCTTTTTACCCATTTAAAGCACGCCTCAGCGTGTTCAAATCGAACTTTAAAAAACGCGCGTTTTTTAAAGTTACCATGACAACATCAACAAATCGAGAAACGTGAAGTCTAAATGACAAATTTTTGATTATTGATCTGACAGGAGTACCTTGTAACGTCAAATAGAATATTACTAACAATTCGTTCATTTATATGTGCTCCTCCATCCATTTGATGAACTTTTCATATTCTTTTTCATATATATCACTAGATTTTCGCGGTATTAACCGCGATTCTGCCTCACTATTAAAAAAATTGATATTAGAATAATTCATTTTTGAGCTCTGGTGACAACAAATATTGATCTTTCATAACAAATTGCAAATGAATATCTGTTTTTCTCATTTCCATGACAACGAAATGTATACTGATGTCACATCACGAATTCAACCTTCTTGCATTATTAGTTCTTATTTCTATTTTTTGTAGTAATAATACCAGTATATATGATTTCAAAGTGCACCAATAAAAAAAAATAACGTAAAGTATTCGTGGATAACTGGTCTTGAAAACACTTGCTCTATTTCGAGCACTCCGGCTGCGCCATCGTGCTCAAAAAATCGCGCGTGTTTTAAAGCCCTTTTTATCCACTTATACTTTAATATACTATATCTGCTGTCGATCACAATTGTCACGTAGAATTGAATATGATTTAAATAATAATGAGTGATTCTGAAACTGGTAGTTTACCTTCTGATTTGGAAGAAATGACTTGAAATATCGTGGACTCCCTTTTGCCGGAAAAATCACGCAGTGTATATGAAAAAGCGTAATTTCATCATGGTAGGTACTTAGTACCATAATAAATTCAATATGGGACTGAGTACCATAATGAGCTTCCTCATGTCATCAAAATTGAGTGACATAACATTGTCATTATGACATGCCATCAGATAAAATAAATTATGTAATTGACTAGATGATAAAAACGATTGACTATTGTGAGATCTACTACCTTTGTCGCCAGATATTCCTCATCAGGAGCTTCATTTATGGAATTGAGTTGTTTTGGCCTGAAAGCTTTTGCCTTTTAAGCTACATGTTTCTCTGATTGACGTTCAAGAAATCTCCGTTATCTCAAATAATTCTCTATATTGATTCCATTATTTATGTTGAGTGTGCTTCTTAGCATGGAGTAGAGAGTCCATAGGGACGATGCTTTATATTTAGTGCTAAGTTCACTAAAATATGCCGAAAGTACATTTTCTGTGAACGATGACTTGATGTTCTTGCTGCTACACCAATTTTGAAAATGTTTGCATACACCTTTATATTTGTCTGGGGTTTTCCGGGCAATAAATTCTGTATGGTAACATTAGCTACTCGTCTTATTTCTGGAGGTGTACATATTAATTCATCTTCACTATCTGAATTCATCTTTTTCAGCACAAAATTGAGAATAATTAGGTATTAACTTAATTTAAAAACGTCAACATTATTCAAGTGACATTACTCCCCCCAATAACAATAATGGACTGTTCCCTTTCGGCCAAACGGCTTGTACAGAAGAACAGAGCCACCTTGATATTCGCTTCTTAAATAATTCCAAGAATCTTTTCCGATTTATTATAATGAGTTATAGTAGTGAGTTATTACAACTCATGTTATTTATTTATAGATACTATTAATTGCTCAAAAGTAGTTGAATTGAATTGAATATATAATTTAAAACTTTAGCACCCTGTAGTTCGAAAGTTAAGACCTTTAGGACATATCATATGAAGTTTTTTTCCCAAAATGGACTCGAGAATAACCTCAAATATTAGCATGTTATTTAGAAATACCCTTTATAGTTCGATTCCAATAGAAGTTGGTTCAATGTCATTTCCATTTATTTCAATCGTAAAACATTGAATAATGAAGTCTTTCCCTAAGTTTTTCCCAAGCAAATCATGAAATTCAAATCAATCCATCAAAATTGCATCATAGACAGGATTTATTTCAAATCATTGCTATCATTGGTCAATCAATATCATCTCCTTTTATATTTCGGTACTTCCAGAATGACATTAATTCGAGAAGTAGACCACAGTAAAACTACTTCCATCCTCTCAGGCGCAATTTTCTTTCCAGCGCTCTGCGAGGATTGCGATAATCCTCTTACTACTACAAATGTAGTAATTTTCTCTCCTAATTGCAGCTCTCCTAAAAAAAAAGAAACGACTGTGACCGATTCATCAAGAGCAACAACGCCGAATGACCACTAACGATTCTCTGGGAAAACTCGGATACGCCGAAGAAAAAACGACTGGATGCAATTCGTTAGTTCATTAAGTACTTAACGGTCTTGAAAAATATACCATCGGTCATTATTTATTATCTCCAGAAGAATTTGTAAATCTTGGGGTCACTAAAAAAATATTGAAAAATTATAAAAGAAATTCAAATTTAATATGAACGATGAATCTGATGAAACTGCTTGAACGCAAGGTATTTTGAATTCGTAAATTATTCTCACAGACATAATTTGGAATGACAATAGTTTTCTCTGACCAATATAAAAAATTCAGTATCGAATTTTCAGGTCAAATGAGACTTTTCATAAAGAGAGAGAGAGATAATATATGTTTATTGTACATAACAAAAAATCTTGTTGACAAACACATAAATAAAAATTCACAGTATGCGAATGAACATAAGTCACTGTCAAAAATTGATAACCACGTCACAGGATAAAAACAAAAATAAAAACAAATGGTGAGACTTAATTAAATACTTTCACAAAAACATTAAAAAGTTTGAACAAAATCAACAATATGAACAAATGTAAACATTAACAAAAGTAGAATTCAATCAAGCTGTAGTAGGCCTTATCACTAAGTAAAGTTTTCAGTTTGTATCTGAAAACCTGGAGATTACTCTCTTTGATATCACTTGGTATTTTATTATACATTTTCACTCCATTATATATCAGAGAAACTTTTACTAGGTTGGAAGTGGGTATGGGGAGCTTTGGGCTATTTTCGTTCTGGCGAGTATTATAGGGGATGTTGTTGATTTCATATTCCAATCTTTTCTTATGAATTACCGACATTGTCTCCAATATGAAAATTGAGACAAGAGTAAGGATTTATTGATCTTTAAAAAGAGGTTTACAAGAATCTCTCCATTCGGCTTTGCAAAGGTATCTAATTGCCCGTTTTTGAAGCACAAACACTGACTGGAAGAGTTGATTGTTACATACCCCCCAGAAAGATATGCCATAGTGTGAATGGGAGTCTATAAGTGCATAATAAACAGATTTGGCAGCGGTAGATCCTAATTCGTTTGATACTGTCCTCATAACATAACAACCAGAAGCCAGTTTTTCATTTAAATGAGTTATATGCTCTTCAAATTTCAGATTACTGTCCAAAAGTAATCCCAAAAATTTTGCTGAGTTCTTGTTTACCACCAGTTGGCTTCCTAAATGCACATTTGATATACAACATTTGAATGTAATAACACTTGTTTTTTTTGAAATCAGAGTGGGTGAATTAGAGTTGAACCAATTCTGGATTGTAACCATGTCGGAAGATATCATTTCGTTCAATTTACTTTTATCTTCATGGTGCCATAGTATGGTGGTGTCGTCAGCAAAAAACGTGAACCTTCCGGAAATTGGTAACATGGTCAGATCATTTATATATAAAAGGAACAAAACAGGACCCAGCACCGAGCCTTGTGGTACTCCACTTCTGATTTCTGCAGTATCTGAAGATGTTGTTAGTCTCTCATACTGCTTTCTATCAGAAAGATACGAGTCGAACCATTAAAAGTGTTTCCTCTGAATCCATACAATTGAAGTTTGCACAGCAATACCTCGTGGTTGACACAATCGAATGCTTTCGATAGGTCACAGAGCACTGCTGCGACAGCTTCTCTATCATTGATATCTCTGTAAATCTTCGACAAAACTGAATGTATTGCGTCAGTTGTATTCTTCGATTTCTGAAAACCGTACTGCTGTGCACTCAGTATTCTGTTATGTATCAAAAATTCCATAACTCTTTTTTCCACCAGTTTTTCGATAATCTTCGCTAAGGTGGGTATTGATGAAATGGGCCTAAAATTGGCTGGATCTTCTCTATCAGACCCTTTATGGAGAGGGATAACAACCGAGGTTTTCAGGAATGAAGGAAAATAGCCTTGTGCAAAGGAACTATTTATGAGTGGGCAAGAATACTGAGTACACTATCAGGGAGGTAAACAAAATGTTTATAGAGATATCATCTAAACCAGCGGCATTTTTATTTTTTATAGTGGAAATAACTTCTTTCAGTTCATATAAATTGGTGTCATAGAGTATGAGATTGTTATCAACTTGGATGTCTCTGATATAGTTTAAGGGATTTTGCATAGGAGATACTTTACTAGTTAGCTTTTCTGCTACTGTACAATAATAATTATTGATTATGTTAAGTTCTAGTGACGTTTCTGTGCGTTTTGAGGTTTTTCCTTTCTCCCTGAGCTCATTTACTATGGTCCATAGCTCTTTTAGTTTTCGCGATATTGAGATCAAATTTGAAACATAGGTTACGTTTCAAGGTTTACATCATCAAGTATGCCAAGTGATTGTGAGAATCTACAGGGAGTTTTTTTTCAGAGGCCAAGCCCTATTTCGCCTCATAAACTTTTTTGTAGTGTGCCGCTGATAGATTCTAACATATGCAATGCATTTTTTGTTTTGTTTATTCATTTTTTGTCGCTTGTTATTTTCACGCATCTACGACCGTTATCAACAAAAAATTTTTTTTTTTAATTCGCTAGAGTTAGTGGGCTTTGGCTGCTATTTTCATTTTGACGTTTAGGTTTGTTTTGAAGAATGTGACATTATTTGAAAGTTGGTGGATGTCTCATTTCGTTTATGGTCTGGGTAATGATAACGGACTTGAAGCTCAGAGGTTGTACGCGCTAAGATTTCCCACTCGCCGGCTTACCAAATATAGAACTATTATAAATTCCCATCAGCACCTTCGGGAATATGGCAGATTTCAGACTCCACGGAACGATGCTGGTAGACCGCGACAAGCTCGCAATCCAGTAAGAGATGAAGAGATTTTACATGTTATCGACGAAAATCCTGCTATGAGAACTCGACAAATATCACGGGATTTGAATGTTTCCCATTCAACTGTCTGGAGGTTTTACACGAAAACATGCTATTGATATGCCCGGACTACGGGGTGTTATGACTTAACACACCACCCCTGTAAAACCAGACTTTTTCGTTAGATTGGGAAAAACAGTATTGAGAGCATCAACTACCTGAAGGTGGTCGAACCGGAACTGATCTATGGAGCGGTCGAAATAGACCAATTTCCTTTCTTTCAATACCGGAACCTGGGTTGTTTATCCAGGAAGTACGTACCTTTCGGAAGTATTCGAAAAACAATAATTAAACTTGAAATAATAATGCACTCATAAAATGTTAGGACTGTACATATATATTCAATAAAAAATGGACACACTTATTTCCTTCGTTCTATCGCCGAATAATATGAACAATAATCATACAACGAAAACGAGTGTAGCTTATTGGCAGTTAATTTTACAGTTGGCTACAAAATCGAACTAATTTTACTAGAAACAATCTTGAAATCAATTGCCACAAACGGCTAGAAATAATTCTCTCTTGATCTTTGTTAACTCTAAACTATGGAGATACTTTTACAGACACATGCACATAAAAAAAAAAGGTTGGGTTTGCCATAAACATAAATATAGAAAAACTTACATATCTCACCCTGTTTCACACTTATTCACTGGAGTAGGTTTTTAACGACAATTAGTTTTGTTTTTATTATCATTTCGAATAATTCCGCGTCAATTGGTTATTTTATTTTATTCGCCCGGTATATTAGTATAGCGCGATAGGGCTATGGTTTTTCTAAGAGATCGTGAGCTATCGAATTGTGGACTCCCGTTGTCTTATCTCTGTTTTGGAAGCGTTGACAAAAATAGTCAATTTTTGGAAAAAAACTACTGTTCACTAGTACGTTCAATTGGAGCTTCAATACTTGATTTGAAACTTTCATCATTATTGTACGATACTGTGATTCGATGGACTTCTGAACCTCACTTTTGAGAGGTACATGAGGTAACAACAACGATATGACTGGCTTTGCTACTGTTTTAACACTGAGAGACTTATAACCTCATTTCTGAACGTACTTGCTTGACTTCTGAACACCGAATGAATGTTTTGATATGAAAACTCGCGCTTTTTATACTATTCAACCCTATCTCGCATCATGCGTTTAATTGGTTTCTTTTCAAAATGAATCATGGTCATAAAAAGTAATGGCTTTGTTTTGTTCATTGCACGCATTGATAAATACAATGAAATTTTAATGAGTAAATTTTAATGGCTATCCATTATCTATATAGATTTATCCGCGTCTTCTCTGGTGTTTTGATTCAATAAACAACGTTTTATGATGACGTGATGTCAACAATTTTGATAGTTATGACTGTGTTTCGGCGATATATCAATCCGCGGACTTTAATAGCCATATAAATAAAGGATTTCATTAGGATTTCTTGATTGCCTTTCTTATCTTTAAATGAAGTACTTTTTTTAATGAGCTCATACCATATACCATATCAGCTTGTTTTCGTGTGAATGAATTTTATGTCTCCGATTGAATTGGTTTTTCTCGCTATTAAGTTCATAGTAAAGAATATTGTGTAGCCCCTTCAGAAATGAGGAATTTTCTGTAATCATGGATCATGACACTATACCCATGTCATATCCAGCGCATCCAAGGTTTGCTTCCGCGAGATTTTCCACGGCGCTTGCAGTTCTCCCGATGGATATTGCGCAACTGTACCACGAATCCTGCATTTCTATCTCGTATCCTTTTTACCGTCGAAGCTCACTTTACACGTGACGGAAAAGTGAATTTCCACAACGTTCATGTTTGGGCACTAGAAAATCCACACATGATCAGACAATTTTGACACCAGGAACACTTCAGCGTAAACATATGGGCAGGAATAGTAGGAGATTTTTCAACTGGTCCTTTCATTTTACCGCGAATTTCAAATGGTGCCACATATTTTTACTTCCTACACAACGAATTGCCTGCATAAGTGGAGGACGCGCCTTCACAAGTTCGTCAACAAATATGGTGTATGCACGATGATGATGTTGTATCCAACTATCTAAATGTGCTCGGTGATTAAAATTTTAGTTCAATGATAAATACATTACCGCATTTACAAAAAAATGCTGGCACTTGTATTGATCATATATTTTTGGAAACTATAAATGAAACCCGTGTTAAGGGCCAGCCTCTCATTTTTAAATCATCATGCCGACCGTTTCACAACTATTCTGCTACTACCTATACTTAGATACTTAGCAATCTTCCGTAAATCTTCATCTGATTCATTTTTTAGTTGTTTCCATGATGGAGATTTGTAGAGGATAGCCATATCATCGGCAAAGCTGACAAATTTTCCCTTCGTTGTTGTTTTTATAACGTTTTTCACTTATATTGTGAAGAGTTGAGTTCCAAGAACAGTTCCTTGTGAGACGCCGTAGGTTACTATTTTTGGATCACTTGAAGTTCCGTCGATATTGCCAAATTGTTATCGATCATTGAGGTAGTCATGAATAAAATAGAAGCGTTTGAGATCCCTTGGACTGCACATACCAGTAATGAAGAGGTACTCAGACAGCTGAATAAGGTTCGAAAACTCCTGAACATAAAAACAAGAACATACAAACATAAAAACAAGAAAGGTCAGTTATTTCGGACATATAATGCGAGGTACCAAATATCACATCCCTCGCCTGATTATTCAAGGAAAGGTTGGGGGCAGAAGATGGATTGGTCGCAAAAAGCTATCGTGGCTACGAAACATTAGAAACTGGACCGGACTGGGAGTAGAACAACTATTCCGAGTAGCGACAGATAGAGACCAATTCAACCAAATTGTCATGGAGATGGCCCACTCTTGAAGACAGGCCCGGCACCGAAAGAAGATTGAGGTAGTCTTTGAGTAGTAAGTATATTTTCCTTGTTCGTTGAGATTTTTCAATAAACATTCATGGCAAACAGTCTCGAAACGCTTCAGAATGGTCAACAAAGATACAAATGGATGGAATATTCTTATCATAGCATTATATACTTCTGATGTCAAACAAAGCATTCATTGCATGGTCTGTTGATTTTCCTTCTCTGAAGCCGTATTGTTCATCTGAAAGTATATTTTTCTTATCCATAAATTTGGTGATTCTGATTTTCAATATTGATGATATTGAAATAGGTGGATAGTCAATTTCATTGTAGGTGACGGAGCGTTCAGGGTATTTTTTCGAAGTGAATTCTTCGTGTTCTCATTTTTCAACAAATAAACTGCACAAAACCACATTTCCATCAATCTTCTCCAAAGTAAATCTTGTTAAATCCAGCAGACGTCTATGAGAGTTCAATTATGAGTTTTTAATGGAGTTGTAATGAATGACGGAGTTCCGTCAACTCTCAAAGCACGGTAGTGTTTTCTGGAAATCAGCAGGAATTCTGTTTCATAATCATTTCGATTATATCTTCGGGCGGATTGACAATATACATTCTGAAAGCTCACCGGAAAAAAAGAGATACGTATGTTGTGGAATTTGGGGCACTAATGGATTGAATTTATATCAGATGTCCTGTGTTTTCCTCTGATAATTCGGCTGAAAGGAAATATGAGTATTTGATTGGATGAACCGGAGATTTTTGTACAATACGCAGGGGCGATACAAATAGTCTATAGCATCACCCGTGAATGGCGCTCTATAAGAAGAAATGAATGGACCAGAGATTCAATCAAAATTTATACGAAAGTTCATCAAAAGAAACGTTGTCATCCTTAGAATTTGTACAATATGGGAATTCATTTTCATGCAATGAATTGAGAACAACTTCTTCTCTTCTTCACGAATAGATTTTGGTTTGAAATTCGTGAAAAATGTCGATTATAAAGTAAAGAGTTTCAGAAAAAAATTGCGAATGAGGCGCTCAAATGAGACTGGAAATTATTTCTAATAAAAATCTTACTCTCTACATAGAATAAGAGAAACAAATGGAATCTATATAAAGCTTTCAAATTACGACAGAACGCTTCATCCATGATATAAATCTCTTTCGCCAGAAGCCTAGGAGTATATTTCAGGTGTTATTGAACATTCAATGAACATATAAATAATATTATCAAAATTTCAAGATCTTTGTATGACCTGGAATACCAGCTGGATGGAAATTCTGAATATAAAATGGTGAAAACCCTGATATTCCCTGATATACCAGGTGTCAACATTTTCTTTAGACAAGCCATGGTTTTCAGTTTTCTCAGGGTATGACATCCAAACTTGGCAGAGGTGATGTATTCAAGATTTTTATTTCAATACAATATTCTTCCATCATTTCCGGTTTGACCGGAAATGACCACAACTTGGGAATTTCAAAGAGAACACACTGTATGTTTTTACTTTTTGGATTCTAGGGAGGATTCTGAGTATCACCACATAGTTTTTAGACTGATAATTGTTACATTCGATTTTTTAGAACTCATTTCGACCAATCTGATGAACAAAAAATATGAATGACGAGTAAAGGATATGAATGATGCGTAAAAAATATCATGTGACAGTTTTTTTCTGTCTTGTTGAGTACCTATGGCGATTTGATATACCCAAAACCATTAATTATGAAAAAAGTTAAGTATTTCAAATAACAACATTCCCTAGTTTCTAATTTTCGCGGCAAATCCATTGATGGCTTCGGATCGAAAATCGGATGGATCACAACGACGATCTCAAGATATATAGACCAGTTACAAGCCTTTCTGACTGTCAAAAACTACAGGATGATATCACGAGATCAACTGATTATTGCACCACGAATTACCTCTCACTAAACGTAGACAAATGTATGAAAATAACATTCTCTAGATCACATGGTGAATTGGACTTCAATTATCGCATTGGAAATCAGAATTTGACTAATGTTTCAAACATTAAGGATCTGGGGGTATATTTAGATAAAAAACTCTCCTTTGATTTGCACATTGAACATATCGTTAGGAAGGCTCTGCGTAATATGGGTTTCATAATGAGGGTAACTAGGCAATTTCGATCCCATAAATGTTCAATACTACTTTACAACTCCCTGGTCCGCTCTCATCTCGAGTATGCGTCGTTAATTTGGAATCCACAATATATAAAATATATTGAGAGAATTGAGAGAGTACAGATTAAATTCGTGAATTATTTAAATATCCGATTCAACAGATTGTATCATCAAAATTCGTATGACAATGATATTGTGAAGTATGGTATATCTAAACTCTTCTCTAGAAGGACAGTTGGCTATATTATTTTTTTGCACAAACTGGTATCTGGTTCCATTGACTGCTCAGATATATTGAGTCAATTACAGTTCAATGTTGGAAGACGTTGCTTACGATCACCAAATCTGTTCTACCCTCAGAAATGTAGAACAAATGCGTCGGAGAACTCACCTATAATTGCTTTGCAGAGGTTATATGACTAATTTTTTTCTCATGTTGATATATTCCATTGTTCACTCTTAGTAGCTAGACATGCTGCTCATTCTATTTTTTGGTGACATGTATAAGGATGGTTCAAAGTTGTACATTATTCGTTTTTCTGTTTTCTAATTAAGTAGAATTATATTAAACTCAATTATTGTATAGCAAAGTCAGAATGGTGTATCTATTTTAGCAATAATGATTGTTTTCAGGTCACATATACCTAATTTAATTATTTTTGAATCGTACCGAAATTACATGATCTATGTTTATTGTATTGTGCGGTTTTCTGTTACTGGGTTGTTAACTCAACCTGTTGAAAAATCGAATAATAAATAAATAAATAAATAAATAAATCCTAATTCAGTAATTATTTGTCGAAAAATCATGAGGAAATGGGGGTACATCGCTCATCAAGTATGCTGTAGATACAAAAACTTTTTAACAAAAAATTGAACCGACGAAATACGGAACTGAAAAGTAAAAAATAAAAACTTTTTGATAAAAAATTAAACCGACGAAAAAATCAACTGAAAAGCAAAAAATAAAATGAACCTTCTTAGTCTAAATGATAATTGAGCTCCTAAAATAATGTGAGTAACTGATTATGAGTCCGCGCCAAACAAACAATTATCGAAGATCATTATCTATGAAAGAAGTTATCAAAACGCAGCCGTGCATCTCGCTACCATCATTTTACGCTTCACCTAATTCAATTGCTAGTTTGTTTGGCGCCGACTCAAAATCAGTTACTTACATTAGTTTAGGAGCTCAATTATCATTTAGACTAAGAGGATTTATTTTATTTTTCGCTTTTCAGTTGATTTTTTCGTCGGTTTATTTTTTTGTTAAAAGTTTTTATTTTTTACTTTTCAGTTCCGTATTTCGTCGGTTCAATTTTTTGTTAAAAAGTTCTTATTTTTAAATTTTTTGTAGCTAAAATCTACCAATTACTACCTACTTGTTTTTTGATTACTTCCAAAATACTTACTTACCCACCTTACTTCAACTATTACCAGTTAAATAATATAATAATAATAATAATAATTTTATTTACCATACCAAAAATACAAATATAAATCCAAATACAAACAAACAAAAGTATCCTATGTGATTTATAAGTGAAGGGTAAATAGAGGTGGTGTCTCCCAAAAAAGCTCTCAGGGAGCTTGTCTATGGGAATTTCCTATTCTATAACTCAGTAAAAAATGGAAAAAATTTAAAAAAAAAAAAAAAAAAACAAAAGAAAAGATGTCAAGTGATGTTAATTAAGGAAAAATCGATGTTTGAATTCTCATTTTGGTAAAGCACTATAATAACATGTGGAACATGCACAATATGGTTTTGTTCTTACATATACGTTTACACATGATCATCTATAAGTACATTGTAATAATATGGACGTATCATTGGCATAATATAAATATAATATAACGAAAAATCAAAACATCAAGGCAGCAGTACAAAAATTTCATAAAAGGGAGTAAAATACATCGAGCGTTAGAGAAGTTCTATTTATATGAAAATCAGGGATCAATGAGATTATGGAAAACATTTCTATTTGTAGACAAAATCCAAGCTTTTATCTTCTTCTTGTAGAGATTTTTAGAGTTAATGTTTTTTAATGACCCAGGTAATAGATTTATCAACCTTGGAGTAATATACACGAAATACCTCTGTCCTATTGACTCATGGGCCCGTGGTAATTTTTCATGTGCAGCGATTTTTTTTCGAGTTTGGTATTGAGGTTCAATTAAGGAAGATACAGGTTTGTCATATGTGAATACTAGAATGTTTTTGCAGTAAATTTGTCTCAAGTCCATAATTCTTGCCCAGCTGAACAGAAGGTCAGAGAAAAACTGTGCTGGTTTTTTGAAAATAATTCGAAGTATGCGTTTTTGTATAACTTCCAGTGGTCTTAACTTTGTTTTCCTTATTCCTCCCCAACCTATTATACTATACTGCATTATGGACTCCGCTAATGAATAATACAGTATCTTCAGATGTGTTAGGTGTTGGAAGCTCAGTTGTTTAAATTTGTAGACGAGTTGTCCAATCAATGTTTTTTACCTGATTTGAACAATGGTTTGATGATGGCAATTTTAAACTTTTAAGGGACATTGCCGCTGTGTAGTGATTTTGTCTGGACCACATGCTTATCATATGATTATCTACTTTTACTATTTGTTGTAATATAAATTATTTTTGTTGTTCTGGTTAGTTTATTTCATTACTTTGTATATCATTCCATCCTCTCATAAAATATACTGATTTTGACGGAACAAGAATAATGTCAGTAGCGATCTGTCATTGTCAACTACGCATGTGTGTGCTAATGTTCACTAGTGAAAAATCAATTATCTCCTATTTTTCCACCCGTGAGGGTAGCTGATTCCTTTCGAAATCCAAATATTAGGTATACCGTATCTATTAAAGAAAGAATCATCCAAATCGAAGAACCCAGTACAAAGTTATGCCTGATAGAATCGGTTAACGGACCAGAATTCAGAGTGATCAATATCCTTCTTTTCGCTAACCTTAGGGGTGGATTTCCTCTTTTAAATTCAAATGGGACCAAAGTCTAAGTACACCCTTTCCACTGAAAAAAGAACTATCCGAATCGGATGCCTCAGTAAAAAGTTATGCGTGATCATACATAAAAAAATATGATGGAGAAACATAAAATATACGGGTCGAATAGAGAACCTGGTTTCGTCGGTTAAAAATTGAACGAAACCAGATTCATATCTTCAATTTCACGATTAGAACGAAAGGTATAATTATTTTGTGGATGAATCAATAGTTGAAGCCAAATATTTTGAAGGCACCTTCACTCGGAACTGAATCAAACTTTGAACTTCTTGATGAAACGGTCTGTATAATTATACATTTTTCGAATGTTCAGTTTCGGAAATCTCTATGGGGTTTCAGGATGACCTCTATGGGGTTGGGAATCCATATGGGGCTAGCAGATATCACTTTATACTTTTCAGTCCGTTTTATGAACGTGGTAAAAAAAAATATTAATAATCATTTTTTACTTTCTACTCCATTTTATAAACGTGGTATTTATTTTTTATCTAAATAATTAATCAATTCATTCAACTCCGTGTCGCTCATTGTCCATATTGAAATTTCCTTTCTATTTCTGGGTTTTTTATATGCTCGTTCCTCTTGCCTATTTTCTGGAGCTTTAAATTTTTCTTCATCGTTCCCTTTTGGTTTTCCATTGATTACTGGATTTTTCTCGTTAGTTTTTTGGCTAGTTTGGTTTGTTTTTTACCCATGTTTGGATTTCCATCCGTTTTTTGCGATTTTTAAGAATTTTCTGATTTTTCTAAACCTCCACTTTTTATATTTTCCACTTCATTTTCAGTTTTTTGTGTGTGTTTATATATTATATTAGATATTTTATTCTTAGCCGGTATGTTTTCAATTTCAATATTTTGTTGCAGAATTTCTGTTTTCTGGCAAGTGTGGAGAACAGAAATTTTTCGGAAACAGGGTTTTCTGATTTTCCTTTCCCAACATTTTGTATGGTTGTACTCACCAGTTTTGTCTTATTTTTTACCGTAGGAACGTTTTCCCGTTTTTTCGTATGTTTTTGCGTTTACCTCGACAAGGGCGGATTTCTCATACTTGGACCCAATGCCGAGCACTCTAGTGAATGTATTAGGTTAAGTACTGTTAGTATTCATTATTTTGAATAGTTTTTCACTGTTAGCATGTTTGGAATAGCATAAATTTTTCTGCCGCAGATTTCGCGAAGTTCTTCAGCTTCTGCAACTGTGCAACTAGAAATTTCATTGTTGTCCGTTGTACACGTATTAAGTTAACTGTTTCTGTCTATTTAACTTATCTTCCTACATTTTAAAACTTCTTTTTTTGGTGTTTTACCATGAGGTATTTGTTTGTGGTATTTTGTTTGAACTTGTTTCACTTTTGTGTTACACTTGGCACTACCCCTCTGGATTCCTTCATCTGGGTATGATTCAATGTATTGTTCTGCCCAATCAGCCGTGGTTTCTGTGTCTTTTAACTGTTATTTTTTTAAATTGTCACTTTTACAGATTTTTTGATTTTCTAACCTCACTTTCTCCCTCGCGTATCGCAATAGGGTTCACTATCGTGGCGCACACTCGAGATCGAAAAACAACGTCTGCTCGTTGCCGGTATGGAGTGATTGTGTGATCCTAACCTCACTTTTTGTGGTCCGTGAATAAACGAACAAACAGGCAGACAAGAAAACGAGTTAATATTGTTTTGTTATCCAGTTATGAGATATTCCCGAAGTTTCACATATCTAGCTCCTCGGCAAGTTAGTTTTAAATCGATTGCAAGATTTGTAACGGACAGTCACGAAAGCGATATGATATAAACGTGGTAATAAAATACATTGAAACTGTTTCTAGCCAACAAACCTATATTTCAGGAATTTTGCATTTACTTAACATATTACTATAGTCCGTAGAATAAAGGCATGGAGTAATAACCCGCTGAGATGCATCGATTCCATAGAACCGTAATTTCGTAAACTCATAATCTTTTCAAGACTAGCCCTTTTTATAACTCTAGGTACTGATAGAAGGGGTGAGAATTGGTTACAAGCTAGAATTGTAATCAGTAGCAGGTACTCGGTAACCGCTGGTAGTGCTTTCTGGAAATCATTTGTGTGTGCTTCTGTGTTCAGCTTGTGTATATGAAATAAGATTCAAGTATTATGGATGCTGAACTAGGACCATCAAAACGGCCAAAATTGGGTCCATTATCTTCAAATTAAAAAAAATTAATTTTAAACTGTTTAATTTCGTTGCAAAATCAGAACAAAAGTGTCAGTGTAGATGAGACTTTTATAAAAGCATCTTCTACAGTGCTTCTCAGAAGTCCTCTCCCCCCCTATTATTTTTGGAACGATTATACATAAACAAGTGAAATTTGGAAACTGCATATTGAAGGTTGTGAACTTCCCTACTAGTGATGATAGATGACGAAATCGTCAAAGATGACGTCACAAGGCCATTGTGACCAATAATTTTGAATGGAACCCTACGGCAAGCGACAACTCTTTTGAAAGGTATCGAAAAAAACTATTCAATGATACTGATTTTGTTCTTGTTTATGGCAGTTTCAATGGCTCATTAGTAAACATTAAAATTTAAATTTCATTCAGTATGATATTAATTACAGATTTAAGAATCAGTATCTACTTGAAGAAATTGCTCGAAGTGACCTCCATTCACTTTCTGACAGTGAAATATCCTATTTTAAACTCTTCTCGTACTTTTGCAAATGTGTCTGCGGAAACAGCCTCACATTCTGCAACAATACGTTGTTTTAAAACGTCAATGTTGTCAGGTTCAGTGGCGTGAACCTTCGATTTAAGGTACCCCCACAGAAAAAAATCCAAAGGTGTGAGGCCCGGTCATCGAGCTGGCCATTCCGTTGAACCTCGTCGTCCAATCCATCTACCACGATACTCCTCATCCAAATACTGCACCGTAATAGTGTGGAAGAGCACTATCCTGTTGGAATGTTATTTCCAAATTGCCGAATTCATCTGGATTATCTTCCAAAATTTCAAGGATTAACGGTTCTATTGCGTTTTGCAACAGCTCCAGATAAACCTCACCAGCTGGATTAGTATTCAAAAAAGAGGCTCAACGATGTGGTTTCCCAGGATACCTGCCCAAACATTCACCTTCTGGGGAAATGGGGTATGTATTCACGAAACAGGTGAGGATTTGCGTCACTCCAATACCTCACATTCTGTGTATCTACATTTCCATTTAGATAGAAAGTACTTTCGTCACTTAAACAAATTGTTTTGACATAGTCTGGCTGTTGGTTAATTTTAGTTTCCATATTTTCTACAAAATTCTAGTCTTTGGTCTGGGTCGTCGTCTTAGAGTTGATGAAGCATTCTCAATTCGTATGGATGTGTACTGTGTACTGTTCTTCGACTGATTTCACAGGTAGATGCAACGTGAGTTGTTGAAGAAGTAGGATTAACTATTTCTTCTGCCAGTATATCAATTTATTTCTCATCAGAAATTTGTGGTCTGCCAGATCGTTTCGCATCATTAATACTACCCGTTGTTCCACACTTACGGAGAAGCTCCCTCAAATAAGTCGTCGAAACGGGGCGATCGGGAAACCTCTCATTGAAAATGGGTTCTGCTGCATGAATATTTTGTCCAGTTTCACCAAGAATTAGGATCGCTGCTACTTTATCACCTAAAGCACGTTCCATTTCGCTTCTTGAAGCACTTCAACGTTCGACTCACAACAGTTTAACAAATTATTAAAATGAACAAAAATATTGAAAGTACCTAAAGCTGCTAAAACAGTGAAGCGTTCGATCAACAATACACAAATTATTAAATGTACAAAAACTTGGACAATTACAAAAATATCGAATTAGGGAGACTAACAAAAACGTCAGCTTATTTAACAACTATCTAGAGGTGGAGCTTGAATTTGGAATTTTATTATTAACTGATTTAATTCATCACAGCTTTGCGTTTTTTAAAAGCGAGTTGCCAAAACTGCCATAAACACAAACAAAATTAGTATCATTGAATAGGTTTTTTCGATACCTTTCAAAAGAGGTGTCGCTTGCCGTAGGGTTCCATTTAAAATTATTGGTCACAATGGCCTTGTGACGTCATCTTTGACGATTTCGTCATCTTTCATCACTAGTAGGGAAGTTTATAACCTTTAATATTCAGTTTCCAAATTTTACATGTTTATGTATAATCGTTCCAAAAATAAGAGGGGGGGGAGGGAACTTTTGAGAAGCACTGTATGTTTTGCATAATGAAGTCCACCATCTATAAATTAATGAAAGAAAAGAAAAGTGGAGCACAGATCACGATAGACGAATCGTTAAGGCAGAGGTTGAGGCGTAAAGTCCATGCATTTCACCTAAAAAGTGAAATTCCCCCACTGGATAAAATTATGTCTGCAATTCGAGCTGATCCAGACTACCAACTCCCTCTGAAATGGGATAATCGAAAATTCTGAGGCAAATCGGCTTCAACTATACCAAACATAAGAGACAATCTGTACTGATAGATAAACCAGATATTGCGCTTTGGACTATTTACGCAATATTAAACAAGTCCGCCGCCGCATTTATTACCTGGACGAAAGGTGGATAAACGGAGAATATACTGTGTCTCAGAATTGGCAGGATAACAATATTAAGAGCGGAAGGCAAGCCTTCGTCGGTAACAAAAAGATTTACCCATAATCGATTCGACCAAAGGCAAACTATAGGAGTGGCTTAGCTCAAAAAATATTGTTTTATCCACTGATCCACTAAAAAAATAACTTCATAGTATCGCTCAAATCCACAGAAACAAGTATAATAAAAAAACTGAAGAAAACCAGACTACAAAAATAGAAAATAAGAAAAAAATTTATTTTATTTTAAAAAAAGCGTGGGGTCGATCAATCAATCAATCAATATTTATATAGTACATTACACACCTGGGGCAGTTAAGTGAAAATTTCTCAGATCACAGGTAATTGTTGGCCGAGGTAATACCATGCACCCCACGCTTTTTTTTAAAATAAAATACATTTTTTTCTTATTTTATATTTTTTTAGTCTGGTTTCCTATTAAAGCGTGTTTTTTAGTTTTTTTAAACTATTATTTATTTTCAACTTTCCAGATTAGTTTTCTATTAACGCGTGTTTTTAGTTTTTCAAACTATTATTATTATTATTGAATTTTTTCAACTGGTATTCACCAATATGGATTAGAATAGGACCATAATCACAAAACTCGCGGCCATTTTGCAGCCGCCATCTTGAATCCTTCAATTTTGACAAAATAATCATAATCTCCGACCCCAAAAACCCCCACATACCAATTTTGAATGAAATCAGACCATAATCACAAAACTCGGCCCCTATTTTGAAGCAGCCATCCTGAATTCTCCAATTTTGACAACTGAATCATAATATCCGACCCCAAAAACCCTCAGATACCAATTTTGAATAGAATCAGACCATAATCACAAAACGCGTCCACCATTTTGGAGCCGTCATCCTGAGTTTTCAATTTTGACAGCAGAATCATAATTTCCGACCACGGAAACCCTCAGACACCAATTTTGAAGCGAATCGGACCATAATCACAAAACTCGTACGCCATATTGAAGCCGCCATTTTGTTTTCTTTTCACACAAAAATTTCTCAATGCATTGTCACCGGAATTATGTACACCTGGTAAATTTCAAATCATTCGGACTTCTGGAAGTGGGTCAAAATCGCGCCCAAAGGAGTCGGTTACAAATAAACAAACATAAAAGTGAAGCTAATATAAAGCGTGTAAAAAGTACATCGTTGACGAACTAGCCGCTTCACGTGGAATGTCAGCACTTCGACTTCCCCCGTATCACTGCGAGCTGAATTGCATAGAACTCATGTTGAAAATCATGTAGCCTGGAAAAATACGACCTTGAAAATGGAGGATGTTCAGTTATTATTTGAATGTGTGGTTAGTGAAGTGACCAGCGACAATTGGAAAAAATGCATTGACCATGTTATCACCGTAGAACTGCTGAACCTAAGCAGATACTGCTGAACCTAAGTGGAACAGAATAGTGACCAAGAATGGATTGGATGCTATGAAAAAATCTCTTGAACAAGTTGATTGGTGGATGTTCCCGGATAACCATGTCCCTATGAACAAGTTGACTGACTTCTTGAATAATGCGTACAGTTCTCTGGGATGCGAACATTTTCCATTGAAAACAGTAAAAAAAAGACTTACTACTTTCTTCAGTAATGAATTACGACAGATGAGGAACCCTTACAATTACTACATACAAGTATCTCCTCGAAAAATTCTACCGATAGAATAGTCTATAAAAAATTCGAACGCAACCAAGAAACAGCAATTATCATGACCGGAAGAGAATCATATGATAATTCCGTAAAAAATTCCAAAACAAATCAAAAGATATTTGGACGTTAGTGAATTACGAACGGAATTCTGCTTGTTATTTAAATGTTACCTCAAACAGTATCAGCCCTGATGAATTTAACATATTTTTTTCCAATATAGCCGAGGATATAATCAAAACTTTACCGTGCTGTAATATCAACATGGCAGATTGCTACTCAAACTTTCCTACACCTCGAGACTTTTTTTTTATGCTACCTGTGACTCATGAAGATGTAGTACTCTCCATTACAAAACTTAAAAACTCCACCTCCTATGACATATATCAGATAAATAGCCTTATAAAACTTTGCCAATAGATCGGTAGAAAGAGAGAAAAAAGCATATTTGCAATATCATGTTGGTAGAAATAGTAAAGACACTTGGAGTACTATGAAAAAGTTGAATATTTATAAAAAAAACAACCTTCCAGCAATCCCTGCACACCTGTCTGACGTTAATGAAATAAATGATTATTTTTTATCTTCAATTCCTCAGATTGTACCAACAGAAAACATTAATGAATATTATGATGGGTACAGGGCAGGACTTTCAGGAAACTTACACTTCGCAAAAGTTGATGAATGGGAGATATATAGACAACTAGAATTTATCAAAACAAGAGCTACTAGGGCTGATGGTCTCAGTATTGATTTCATTTTGATGTGTTGTCCCTTCCTGGTTGATTATATATTACATATTGTGAATTTCTGTATAGAAAACTCGGTTTTTCCCACCAAATGGAAGGTCGCACATGTAATACCTTTACCAAAAGTGGACATAGTGAATGAACTGAAAGATTTGAGACCAATAAGTATCCTTCCCGTCATCTCAAAAATCCTGGAAAGAATAATAAAAAATCAGTTGGTTGAGTACCTGGAGAAAAACGCTGTCCTACCGGATACACAATCTGGTTTCAGGAAGGATCACAGTTGTGCCACAGCCTTACTTAACGTAACAGATAAAATCATTAAGGCCACAGATTCTGGATTACTTACAATAGTGGTACTATTAGATTACTCAAAAGCATTCGATACCCTCGATCACAATGTCTCAATATGCATTTTGAAGTACATAGGACTCTCTGAAAATTCGGTAATCTTTTTGTCTAATTACCTCAGTGGTAGACAACAGCGTGTTATATTGAAAAATGACATTTCAAGCCAGAGGGCATTGACCTGTGGTGTTCCACAGGGTTCAATACTTGGTCCCATTTTATATACCATTTATACTGCACACTTCCATAACTTTATTGATAACTGTCATCTAGAAATGTATGCCGATGACACACAGGTCCTATATTCATTCCACCCATCAGATATGCTGAACAGCTGTCGAATAATCAATAGGGAATTGAACATTATTCACAAAATCTCACGTGATCATTACCTGGCTCTGAATCCTAACAAATCAACAGCTTTGCCCTTCGGTAATAACAAGGCCAGAGCGACATTGATTGCGAATATGCACATTTCCATCAATAATGTCCCAATAAACTTCGCCGACGTGGCAAAAAACTTGGGATTGTGGACCGATTCCACCTTGAGATTTCAAAAGCATGTTTCAGAATGCATAAAGAAATCAATCTGGAAACTTAAACTCCTATATAACTCACGTTCCTTGTTGAATATCCATCTTAGAAAATGCTTTGTAAATCTTTAGTACTGTCTACCTTCAATCATTGTGACACTGTTTACGGCCCCTGTCTAACAGCATTCGATGCAAAGAGGATACAAAAAATTCAAAATCATTGTTTGCGATTCATCTATAGCGTGAGGAAGAGAACACCTATTAGACATAAGCTCATGGAAGATGGTTGGCTAGATATGAAATCTCTCCGTAAACTTCACTGTGCCACTTTATACCACAAAATTATCCTCTCAAAACAGCCTTCTTATTTATACCGCAAAATTGTTTTCCGTTCGGATGTCCACAACATAAACATACGAACGAAGGGTATTATAACCCCACCTATACATAAAACTAGCATGTTTGAAAGAAGTTTCTCATATAATATATCTGCTGTTTACAACTCCATACCGAATTTTATCAAAGACAAATCTGTTTCTATTTTTCATGAAGCCTATAGAAAATTGCTATTGTCACTTCAATAGGATTTTATTTTCTGTGTCCACTTTCTTTTTAGTTTTTAGTCTTGATAATCATTTCCTACCAAATGCATATATGTTTATGAATATGTTTTTGTATGTATGGATGGAGAATTTTTGTATGGGGTGGGTAGTCTTCTTGGGTTTGCGAGGCGCTTTCGACCTTCGTCGTCTTCGGTGCTCCGTGTCGGGTGCGGGGGGTTGAGCAGTGGATGAGTGCATTGTTGATCGAATGATTGTGGATTGGCTTGGAGTCTGGCGTGTCGCATGTTGGAGTTCGGAGGCCGGGTGGATGTGTCAAGGTCTTAAGACATGTCCACCTGGCCTTTGGGTTCCGACATGTGATGCGTTGGATTCTGGGCCGGTTTGTAGTCGTTTGTTTAGCAATGAGCTCATCTGTTGTTTTGCTTCCTGCGCCTGGCGTGGGGATGGCGGGGGTCGGGGGCGTTTTGCGGGCTTGGGAGGGTTGTGCACTTTGTGCAGATGTCCTTCGATTATTCTACACAAGTGTATTAAGTTTCCCACATTTAATGTTGTTATATGTTTTTATGTGTTTTGTATATGTTTTTATATGTGTGCATTCATGTTTACATTTCTACATTTCTACTTCACCTTTATAACTCTCATTTTATTTTGTAATTTTTGTATTTTTGTCTTTTAATTATGCTAAGATTAGGTTAAGTTTGGTTGAGTGGAAGACCATCACCTTGCGCCCAGCAAGAGATGAACTTCGCCATTTCAGTATACCATTTTAACTGTACTGAATAAAGATTATTATTATTATTATTATTATAATCAACCAAACTCTCAATTATCTTATCGAACCGTTGACTATTCTTATAAACCGTTGTTCTCTTGAAGGGGTTTTTCCAGATATATTAAAATTAAACAAAATTATACCTATCTTCAAAAAAGGAGATCCAAATCCACTTGACAACTACAGACCTATTTCTATTATACCCATTTTGGGAAAAATAATGAAGATCATAGTTGAAGAACGTCTGATGAAATTTATGAATAAATATAGTATACTCCACAAACATCAATATGGCTTCATGAAAAACAGATCTACAACTGATGCAGTAATGGAAATAATACAAAATGCAATTAACAATGTGGAACGTCGCGAACACACCTCTTCAACGTTGTGGGATCTGAGCAAAGCATTTTATTGTTTCGATCATAATCTCCTTATAAAAAAACTTGAATACTATGGAATCCGAGAAACATCTTTGAATTTATTTCGATCTTACCTCTCTTCAAGGAAACAAGTGGTTTGTGTGAATTGTACTCTATCAGAAACAAAAACTATGTCTCATGGCATCCCTCAGGGACCTACGTTATTTGTTATCTATATAAATGACATTTTCGATTACCTGCATCCCAAAACAATAATTTGCTTTGCAGATAATATGACGATGCTGAATGAAAGTTCTGGTGTTGATATAATATTAAAAACCAACCAAGAACTGGAAGAAAAAGCAGCAGAATAGTTCCCACGAAACAAGTTGCAACTAAATGGGAATGAAACCCAAAATATTATTATTTCATCAAATAACCGGTTAACAAGTAAAAACCATGATAAACTGCTTGATATAACTATCGACGATTCACTCAAATGGAAAAATCATATTGGAATGTTGTGTGAAAAATTATCCACCCAACTTTATCCACTTCGTAGGCTGAAGAAAGTTCTGAGCACCACAACACTAATAAGCTCCTATGATTCACTATTCCACACTCACTTGACATATGGAGTAATCCTTTGGGGTAGGTCGTCCCATGCTCTCAGAGCATTTCGTATGCAAAAAAAAGGACTCAGGATTATAGCAGAAGTTCCACTCAATGAACATTGAAAAATTATGATCATGGTTTTGAATACTCTACACTTATATAAATTTGCATGTGGATGTATACATAGTAAATTGAACTTAAAGTTTTCAAAGTATGAAATAGGTTGATTTTGATGACTATAATCCTAAAAATGCAACCTACCAAAACTATCTGATTTATTGGTAATCTCCATAAAGTTGATGAACATTGATTCCATCAAAAAAGCGAAGTGCAGTTATCCATCGTTGTAATTGGGAACAAAATACCCCGAAACTATGGTATGGTTAATAGTTATAAAATTGAAACTCTAAACTTATTTTTTATGTAAATCATGTAATCAATTGATTTTACGTATTTTGAAGAAGTATAATAGTAATGTAAATTTGCATGTTATAAGAGATCATTTTCGTTTGTTATACAATACCAGTGATTTTCATACCATATATCAATACAGTTTCACGTGGTGTCAAAATGAATTAAAGGAATTGTTATTTGGGCTAAGAAAATGCTTCAAATCTGGAATAGATTTACAAGTTGACTACTATCGATTCAATCGTTTCATTAGGTTTTGTGACGACGACGATGATGATGATGATGATGATAACACAGAATTTTCACACACTAGATGAAAATTATTACTATATTTCACTTCAATATTTACAGAAAATAAACTCATTATTATTATAAAATATTTGCGGAGTTTTTCGTCAAAAGCATGAGAGGGTTGTCTGAGTCATTTCCTGTGTGTAGCAATTGAATAAAATGACTCTCAGATATCCATCAATACCGAAGCCATTAGTGCTCCTATCTCGGGTATCAATAAAGCAATTCAAGCGGCCATGTTAGTCATACCATTTAAATGCAATGGGCGGTTAGGGATTGCCTGAAGGTCCGGTAATCCCCAAGAGATAACAGCACGATTTATCAGATCAACACCTTCCAGAATACGAGGAGGTTGTTTCGGTGAAAGAGTCTCCATGTGCCTGGGGGATTTTACAGATCGTGGCCTGCCACCCAAATGTGATTGTTTCCATAAAATCCATTAGAGCTTTCGAGAGCCGCTTCATTGGAACTGAGTGGTCTAGAAATGCGGGTTAACACGGAAAAAAGTATTTTTTCATGAGGAGGGATGAGAGATGGATGTAGAGAAATAGTAAAAACTGGATAATTTTCGATTATTTGAATTAACATAAATAATCGAGAATCAGATTCGAAACTGAGAAACAAAAAATATAAAACATTGGAAAACATACAGGGTGTTACCAAATAGGTGCGGAAGTTTTTAGGGGGTGTTTCCTTGTAGAAACTTAAAGGGGGTCTTCCATGTAACCAAAAGCTCTTAGGCGTTTCCTTGAATAGTTACACGCTTCCAAAAATGAGTTTTTTTTCTTGAAATTGCTGAAGGGTTGAAGAAATGGCATTTTGTGGGCACGTTCTACTAATAAAAAAGGCTACCTATGAATATTTTTTTAATTTTGTTGTGATCTTTCAAAGGATTGAAACATGCAACCCCGACTCCATTTTTTTTTTATTTAAAAATATTTATTGAAAAGAACGATGCATTGCAAAACTCTTCAAACTATTGTGTTGTGTCCGTAAAAGCAATGGTTTCCTAATAAAAAAATAAAATACAACATTGTGCATGCACGGAACTTCTGTAAATGGAATCGAAAAAGTCTAGTTGGTGGCTGTCACGTTTTTTTACACAACTTGTGTCTTCAATCGTAGTATTTTAAATTCGAAAAAATCTAATAGGTGGCTGTCAAGTCGCTTTGATTTCTATGTGGTATTTGTTAAATTGTGTCTTTTGAATCTTCAATATATCTAATTACACTTACGCTGAAATGGCCGATATGCATTTTATGTATGGCTGTGCCAATGGAAATACTTTCGAAGATTGACGGCTCTATGCAGAGATGTATCCTCAGCGCGTGATACCTCACCTTACAATTTTTGCACATATTCACCAACGTCTCTATGAAAGAGGGACTTTTCAAGAACGAACAACTGATTTACCACATCGAGAAGACTTTCGGCAATGGAGTCCTCAAATGATTACCCAAAATGCTCAATTTTCAGAAAACGTGATATTCACTGACGAATCCAACTTTTTAAGGCAGGGAATTACAAATTTCCATAACAATCATTTATGGGCCGAAGATTACCCACATGCAATTCAAGAAGGTCGGTATCAATATGAATTTTCACTTAACGTGTGGGTCGGAAATATTGGCGAAAATATTATTGGACCGTATTTTCTACCGTTGAGGCTAACTGGTGCAACCTCTACAAATTTTCTCCAGGAGCAGCTTCCCATTTTACTTGAAAATGTTCCACTAGCTATTTAACCACGAATGTGGTTTATGCACGATGGTGCGCCTATACATTTCAGCGTAACTGCTCGTCAGTACTTGGACGACGTGTTACCAAATCGTTGGATAGGCAGAGCAGGACCTCAACCTTGGCCAACCAGATCTCCGGACTTAAACCCCTTGGACTTTTGCATTTGGGGTCACTTGAAGTCTCTGGTTTATACGATCCCCGTTGATTGTGTGAATGATTTGAGGAATCGCATCATTGCAGCCTGCGAGACAATCCAAAACACACCAGGAATATTTCAACGTTTGCGCCAGTCTATGAGACGAAGACTTGATTCCTGTCTAATGGTTGGGGGTGGTCCGTTTTAATAACTCCTTTCCATTCGATCTTGTTGCCTTTTTCTTTGTTGTAATACACATAATTTTGTTTTGTATGTATTTTTGATTTGATATTCTATTAAAACAGGACATGGTACTGGTACATGCCTACATCAAGAAGTAAAACAAGCGGAATGATTTTAAAATACTACGAATACTACGATTGAAGTCACAAGTGGTGCAAACAAAATGTGACAGCCACCTACTAGATTTTTTCGATTCCATTTACAGAAGATATGTTCATACACAATGTTGTATTTAATTTTTTTATTAAGAAACTATTGCTTTTACGGACACAACACAAGAGTTGAAAAAGTATTGCAATACATTGTTCTTCTAAACAAATATTTTTGAATTGAAAAATTTTGTTTTGTTAAAAAGTTCTGGTGAAAAATATTCAAAGGTAGCCTTTTCATTGGAAGAACATGCCCACACAATGCCATCTCTTCAACTCTTCAGCAGTATCGACAGAAAGCTCTTGAAAAATGTCATGCAATGGAATATAGGATGTTGCATTTGGAAAAGTCGAGTTATTGTCATTTGTAAAGGATGGATGGAACATCGACTCCCAATTTACAAAACAAAGAATCGACTGGAAAAAAGTTGATCGAATTATTTCGAATGCGGTGCTGAAGTTGATGATTTTTTGTGGATCTATGCACAATGCTTTTTTCACACAAATCAACATTAGTCGAAAACGATTGCAGATAAGAAGAAACATGGGTGCGTAATATCGATAATTTAGTGGCAAATTCAAAAAAGTTAAGAAAATGTATATACTATACTTACTGTCATAATTTTCTGTACATTTGGATTGTATTTCGAAGGGTATCCATGATTAGTACCCTCATCTGCAAAAATTTTCAAGTTACTGAAAGCTGGACATGGGGAAAGAAACGGCTTACCCTTCAAAATAAGCCCAGGAATGATAAAAGTAAAAAATAAAACAGTTTATTCATCCTCAAGATCACGATAGTGATATCATACAAATCACAAAAGTACATTTTGTATAAAACAGTAGAGCATTCAAATCACATAAAACATATTAAAATCACTGAGCTTATTGTCCTTGTGCATCAGGAGATATATATTCATTCAAATTATAGAAACTTCTTTCAACAAGAAAGGTTTTCAGTTTTCTTTTGAACGCAAAAAAAATCGTTTCATCTTTAATATTTTTGGGTAGCTGGTTAGAGAACTTTATACCCATTTATGTTGGACTTTTTTCATATAACTTGGATGTATAATTTGAAATATGTAGTAAATTGCCATTTCTGGTAAAATGTTCATAATTGTCCGAATTTTTTGAGTACTTGAGTACCCCAGTCTTTTGGTTTACTTGAAAAGTTTTCCGGGAGTTCTGAAAATTGGTATTTTTCATAGGTTTCGACGTGCAGTTTCCGAATTATCACTTTGCCACCTCCAAGTCTACTCCAATTTCCATTATGTATCTCATCAATTCTAAACTCGTACTGATGGTTCGATGTGTTTGTTTGCGACACTCGTAGGCTAAAACTTTTCACAAAAAAAAACGTCAGGACATAAATTGTTGGAAATTTTCTCTAGTTCAATTCATTACATAACTATTTTCATCGTAAAATTAGTCGGAAATGAGATATTGTCAAAAAACTGTTTTGGGGCAAAAAAATTCCAATATGGCGGTGCGAGCGGCAAAGTGAAATTTTGGCAAAAACACGTCGGAATCTATAAAAATACCAATTTTCTAAACTCCTGGAAAACTTTCCATGTAACCCAAATGACTGAAGTATGAATGAAATAATTATTTCTGGCACTCATCCTCAATATCAAGGCTCACTGGTAGTACTTCGAAGTGCTACTTGGGAAAATATATGTTGCAAATATCGAGAAAGAGTTTTTTCATGAAACAGTTCCATAGTTTTGAATGGATACGATATTTGAGTATGCACGAATGGATTCTGTATTTTCCACGAAATCACAATTTGTAGCCACTCCAGAGGAGCTCATTATTTCTGCGGCTATGCGGGAATTTATGGCAAACTTTGTGAGCTATATAACTAACCATACATCATAACATGTTATGGAGAATCACACTCAAGTAATATTAATTATCAAGTTACCGTAGTTGCCGGGAGTATTTGACGGGATTACATGGAGTTTGTATATGTTGATACACGAATAGACGTCTTGTAATATCTCATTGGAGTTTGAAACTTCAACTGTCGGAAAACGTGATGATTCATATATCTATTTGGACCCACATCAACCGATCTGATAGATATGAATACTGAGTAAGAAATATTGTATGATAGTTTTTCCAGCCTAGTGGAGTACCTATGGCTGTGAAATTTCAAGTGTTTCAGGCGGTGTATAGAACACTCTTTCTTTCACATAACCCCACACAAAAAAGTCTTGAATATTGGGATCAGGTGATCGAGGAGGTCAACGTTCAGGACCATTCGTTTTTTTTTTATGTTCTGGTTCCCACGAAAAGGGATATCCTGTAATGTTCAGAAAACATCGTGGGAACCAAGGGAAAGAAGGTAGGAGTTGGTGTTCTTCTTAAATTTCTGGAGGTTGTATGCCTCGGGGAACACCTCCCTAGGCAATGAGTTCCAAAACCTCGCTGTTCGTTGGATGAACGAGACTTTGGAAAGTGATGTTCTGCAGGTCTCCAAAGTGACCACGAAGGGGTGTGATGACTGAACTTGACGGGTTAGTCTCGAAGAGACTGCCAAAGCAGGAACGATTGTTGATATTTCAGAAGAGCATCGCCCATGAAAATATCTATAAAATAGAGACAAATCGCCAACTTTTCTACGGTGTTCCAGACAAGTGAGCGAGTTTGTAAGCGAGGCATCACCGACGAGACGGATTGCCCTTTTTTGGACAGAATCCAATAGCCTCAGGATATGTTTAGGTGCCGCGCTCCAAATATGGGAACAGTATTCCAGGACAGGTCGGATCTGTGCCTTATAGATATAAGCAGCTGGGTGGGGGTGAAATAGCTCTTGGCACGAAACAAAAAACCAAGTTGTTGCAAATACTTGCTCATTAAACCAGTTCATTAAATAGTTAGAAACTTTTTTTTTTTGGGGGACGTTGCAAGAATTAACTCTTTTGACCCATTGTCTCCCCTGATCCTCAGCTTCTCTGCTGTCAAGTCTTTTGAACACAGGTTCGTTAACGGCAGTATGTTGATTTTTTTTCCATAACCTATACGGTATTATACCATAACCAACTTAGGCGCATTCAATAACTCTGTTACGGATGGAACGAAAAATTGTTATCAAATAGATGTTATATACACTGACTTGGTCAAATCATTCGGTAGAGTTCATCACGAGGTTTCATTCTTGAAATTAAAAGCATTCGGTTTCTCAAACAACACTGTTGACTTCTTTCACTGATATCTTTCAAACAGAATACAATTTGTACAGTTCAACAACTCATCTTCGTTCGAATTCACCGCTACTTCAGGCATTCAATAAGGATCAATTCTAGGGCCCCTTTTTTTCGTGTTATTAGTAATTGACGTTTTTCAGTATATTCAGCATTCTCAATCATATATGCCGATGATCTCAAGCTATTTAGAAGAATCGAAAGCAAAAAGACTGAGTTGTACACGAAATAATGAGTTGTACACGAAAGAATTCTCCCACTATCAACGACTTTTCTATTGATGGCACCTATATACAGAGAATCAATATGATGGAAGATCTCGGGGTCTTTTATTCTGGTATTTTCAGTTTCTCTGGGCACATTGAATACTTAGTAGCGTAACGTTCTAGGAAATTTAGTTTTGTTTCAAGATCTAGCCGTGAATTCAATCACGATACTTGTTCGTTACTTTTCAATTCCATTGTTCGTTCTAAGCTGGAATATGGACGTGTCATAAATAGTATATTATTCAACGAGCGATAAATGTGGCCATTACTCGTGAGAATGAAGTTTAATTCAGCGAGTAATGGCTATTTCTCGCGAGCAGAATACTATACTTTTTCTGTGAGTTATATCAGGACTATTTGAAAATAAGATTCATTTGTGAAGGAAATCCTGAAAGAGTGTAATTCATTTAATGGCATGATAGGAAGTTTTTTATTGAATGCAAAAATCTATAATTATATTTCGGAAAATTTCATTACATAAACAAAATCATTTTTTGTTGATGAAATTAATAGTAAAATTGGAACAGTTGGAAATCATAACTGAAGGTATCGAGGATTCTATGTCCAAATTCACATTTCCATTTCCGAAGTGTTCTGTGCAATAAATGTTTGTGAGATATTGCTGGTACTGGTGGACGGTTTCATTGAACCCAAGATTTTTTCTGCAGTATTCATTTTATTCTTCATCGAATCATCTATATATCCTTCCGCCACAGATGTTGACTTCCACCCTCCATGCCTCTTCAATGAAGTGATGTATCCACCCGCATCCACTAGCAGGGTGGCAGATGATCTACGAGAGGTATGCCCAGTTCTGTATTTGTAAGTTTCAAAAATGTTGCGATTTGTTTTCCCATGGCTCCGAATTCATTCATTCCAATTCTCTAATTGGTGCATTTACCTTTCTGATAATTAAAAAAAAATTAATCTGTTGATATATTACTCGGTCGTAGCGTGATATTCAATACAAATATAGCAAAAAGGCTCAGTTATGGTGAACTTCCGAACAATTTTCGTTTTGGTGTTTGGTAAGGTGACTAATATAGCCGATGCAAGATCTTCAAAGTCCCCTATTTTCATAGAGTGCATTTCATTCGCACGACAGGCTCCCATGATTTCCATGATCAGTGCAAACTAAAAAAAAGATACATAACAAATATTTCCAATTGTCATTACTCTATTCAATTTCGAACAGTTTGATAATTGTCAAATCAGTGGTTGGAAAAGAAAAAAACCTCAGCGGTGACGGCGTGATTCAAACTCACGATCACTGGATTGAAAGTCCAGAGCTTAAGCTATGTGCTACCGAGGTGCTTGCAAATTAAAGTGATATGAAGCTATTCAAGTTCCCAACTAGGTTCTCTCATTTTGCTAAGTGAACTTCTGAAAAAATATCAATTTCTTACATTTGTCGCAAGAGATATGTCGTCAGGTGCTTTGTTTATGAATGAATTTATTTCATCTGGGGTGAATGTTTGAGCCTTTCTCGGTATATAACCATCGGATTTGCGTTTAAAAAACGCACGTAATTTTAGATAAAGTTCTATGTTGACGTCGTGGTTGAGTGGAATGGTACTTCTTAACATTGAATATTGTGTCCAAAGCGAGGACGATTTATATTTTTCAGGTAATTGGGAAAAATATGCTAGAAGTACATTTTCCGAAAACAAATTCACATTCTTTTTCTTTCGCCAATCCATGAAAATTGCATATATCGTCTAATATTTTTTTCTGGATTTATTCGGTAATAGATTTGAAAATGTTATTTTCGCCGCACTACAAATTTCTGGTGGAGTACACTCGTTGTCACTTTCCAAATCCATCTTTTTCTTCTTGTTTTTCGTTAGAAACTATAATATTTTACAAAACGAACTGTCAATTCGATGATTATGTCGTTTGAGAACAAGTTTGAAGTTGTTAAATTCTCAAGGCATACTTGCGAATGGAAACAATTCCAAAATAACTGCACAGTAATGAATATGCTCATCTGTGATTGGCTTCAAAGTGTTGAGTAATGAATCTGGTTCAACTGTGATTGGTTCGAACCTGTTGAGTAATGGATCAATACCTACTCGGGGACGAAATTGGAGTTCATTACTTATCAAGGAATTGTCATATGAATGACGCTTTTTTCAATAGTCATAGAAAAAATTATTAGGAACTCTTTTTTTAGAAAACACATGGTCTGGCACTTATTTATATCTTATTCCAGCCAAATACTAATATTTTATGAGCAACCATTGGAAGACCGCCGTAAGTCTTTGTTTCTAAAATTGTTAGAACATTGACAGTACCTGAAATTCTACAAAGTATTGATTTTATTTCACCTGACATAAGAGTGAGAAGAAGAAATAATCTATTTCGTGTCTCGAACAATTTGTCTCCCCTACAAAAATGGTTCGAGACCGTTACCGAAATGGCGAGGAATTGTGATATATCTAGTGGCCAATACTGATTGAAATGTAACGAGTCTATCGTACTGAATCACAGCCATCGTCCTCCACAGAGTAGGGACTCCTCATTATTGACTTAGGATGCAACAAAACCGCATATCAAACGAAAATTTCCCCACCCGAACCCACCAATGTTCAAGGCGTATGTTGACTCAAATCCTTCTTTTCACGATATAACCTTGTCACATCATGGACAGGATATTTTACTCGAAGCAGAAGTAGACGAGGACACTCATCCTCAGGAAGATTTTCAAAATACCTGTATGTATGAGGTTATGTGCTTGAAGGAAAAAACAGAAATCTACTTTCTCATTTTCTGTGGAATAACAAATTTTGAAGTTGGAAAAAACTCGCCTGAGTTGATATAGAATATTTTCTTACTTGATATTTTTATCAGTAAATTCACCATATCTTTAAGCTTAGCTTTTTTTCTGACGATCTTGGTGAGAGAGGTCATATACCTATCAAATTATCGTATTGTCACTAGTTTTCAAACGTGAGCACAATTTCATTTGATCGGATCTCTGGAAGTGGGTGAGAATTAATTTCAGAGATACATACATACAGGTGAAGCTAATAAAGCGTGTGTAAAATCCATTCGTTCACGTACTAGAAAGTGGTAAGAATGGTTAAATATTCGTTTTGGAGATTCCAGAATTGGCAATGACAACACCCTGTAGTGGCACAATTCTTTCACTCGGATTGCATTGTTCTCTGTTCATAACACAGTTATACTGATTTGTTGAAAATATGAACAGGATGTTCATAAAATCAGATGAGTTCCAGAAGGATACTGGTAGAACTGAGGAAGAGCAAGTCAGATTTCTACGAAATGGGCCTGGGAGTCCCACAGGGATCAGTTCTGGGACCATTGATATTTATTTTGTTCATTAATGATATGCCTCTCATATACGTTCTGAATGTCTAATGCTGTTTGCTGATGATACAACTATAGCTGAGGAAGCTGATAACCCCTCAGATCTACAGATTAAACTATCAGTAATAGCAGACCAATTCACGGCCTGGTGTAGAACAAATAGATTAGTGGTAAATGGCAAAAATACAATCCTCATGCAATTCTTTGGTAGAAAAACTCATACTGGTCCAAAGAACGTGCGCGTTGAAAATAATATCGTTGAATCCTCAGATACCACAACATTCCTAGGAATACATATTGATCAAAAATTGAACTGGAAACATCACATCGACCATGTATGCAAGAGAGCTTTCAGTAGGTACTATGCTATACTCCAGTTAAAAAATTAACTTGATCGACCAACTCTCCTAAATCTCTACGCTCTTATTCATTCTCATTTGTCCTACAACATAATTCTGTGGGGTGACGCCTCAGAAATCAATAGGGTAGTCGTGGTTAAAAAAGGGTTATGAGGCTCATATTCAATATGAAGAAATTGGACTCCTGCAGATCGTACTTTCAGGAACACCATATTTCAACTATTCCCTGTAAGTATATATACAGCTGCATTTGCTATATCAAACGCAATTTGAAAGATTCAGCGAAGAACTCACACATACACCAATATCCAACCAGTTACGCTGATTCAATTAGAATCCGAAAACACGCAACAAGTTTGTATGAAAAAACCCCTTGACTGGTTATTCTTAACGACCCATAGTTTCTACTCCGCCATAGAATATCTCAATTTCAGGTGATCGAAAAACTGTACATGTCAATTTACTTTGTGGGGATTTCTTTGAATTTTGTATTTTTATATTGTTATAGTGGTAACCTATGTTTATATGTAATCTTATATTATATTTCATATATTCCTATGTTGTTATGATGTATCGTTATATCATTTGATATTATATATGTACACACTGCTACTTAGTGACCTATTTTATATTTCTATGTCACAACTCTGGGGCTCCATAACTTTTGTGGTTCTTTATTGAATCTCCGAACATATACTCCAATATACTAGAATTGCTGTCATTTTTACATTGCCCATTGTGACCTATCCTATATCATGTATTTGATCATAAAGGACCAATAAATATTCTATTCTATTCTATCTGCGACTGAAAGATAAACTTAAATCACTATCTTCCATTGTTAGGATAACCTCTTTCTGACAAATGGATAATGAAAAAAGTTTCTCGTATCGTGCAAACTTTTTGAAACTCACTATACAGGGTGTCCCTGGACTTCCTCTTTTTCTCTCGGAAATGTTTAGATGGGGTCAAAATATCACCAGTACTTCATATAACTTTTGTTCCTGAAAGCCTCCGTTACCAATACGGCCCCTCAAAATTACAAAATGAAACATGTTTTTCTTTGATAACTTTCAAAGTGAATTTTCAAAATCATCTTAATTTTGGTGATTGACTAAACAAATGAATTCCTTTGATGAGCTTCCATGCAGGAGTCAGTTGTTTTGCTACAAAGTCAGGAACGGACTACCCCCGATGGTCCACACCCCAAAACTTTGAAATGACAGTTACTTATTCAATAGTTTTCAACAAAATTGGGTTACGTAGAGAATTTTCTGAATAAAAGTACTCGTGTGGAAAGTCAATCGGAGCAACGATTCTTAATAAAAATGCAGTTTTACTCGACGACATCAAACCCGATCGTCCAACATTATTTGAAATGAAAACTTTTCACAGTAGAAATACTAATGCTAACGTTAATCCAACAACATTAATAACAGGGATAATACAAAATATGCTAAAATAAAGTCGTTAACAAAAAGTACAGTACCTAGTTGAAAGTTTCATTCACAATGTAGATATTTTTTCAAATGAAATATCAAGTTATGTAGATTTGTGGTGTTTTTGAACTAACAAGCTATTCCACTATGAAATATCGAATTCAGTCCATATTTTGTATGTACGCGTGGAATAAGCACGTTTCGTGTTGTGTTATCTGAATCTCATGAAACTCAACATTTGGATGTTGCAAATTCGTATTCACATCTTAAATGTTGAGGAGTTTCACTGATAAGTATAATTTCATGGGAGAAAATCTTTAATCCGAAGATACATACATGTTGAAAAGGGAAACATTCTCAATTGAATATTGAATAGAACAATTTTTCTGTAAATTGAAAAATCTACGATGAAAATGAAGTTATTTTTTGTGAATCTCTGATAGGAAACAACTACTTTCCCTGAAAAGACCATAACTCAAAAGAAAAAATCTCAATTTGAAAATTTGCATTTCTATTCAGATAACTATTTGATTTTCCATTCCAGTTCCTATTAAGAACTCATGAAGATGAATAAGGCAAAGAAGAATGTTTTCCAAAAGAGAGTACTCACCAGAAATCATTCGTAACATTGACGCAAGAGAGGCAACGCATTCACTAGGTTTTCAATACATTTTTGTCGACGAAAATATATTATTATTATTATTCTAGAAATCATGTTTCTCAATCCTTTCCTGAATCATTATCAATAATACTATTATTTTGATAAACAAAACAACTACTTCAGTCTGATCACGATATCATTCGGGTATCAGGTAAATAAAATCCATGAGAGCAATTGCGAATATCCCATACCTAGTTTTCGCAGAAAAGAGACATTTGAGTAAATCCTCGCCTATTATTATGGTCAGAGTATTTCGCCGAAGGAAGAAAGGACAGAATGGAGTGCGAGCTGTACGTGTCCTTTGTTCGTTCTATACTTTCGTGGGTATACAATATATTGAATCTCAACAGGAGAATTCAGTTTATTTTGTCACAAAGGCAGACCCCTGGATTGCATTGAGGAAATAAAAGCTGGGGAATCGATTTGAGTGTTTTTGTTGGTGTGCTAATAGAAGAATTGCATTTCCCAGGCACAAGATGGATTGGATAACATCATATATTTGGGCGTAAGTTTCAAACGAAAGCATTCAGGAGTTGAAGGGAACTGAAACCCTATTGATGTCAAAGGTGCTCAGAGAAAACATGTACGCTCTATGGGAGATTGTCAAATAAAATTACTTGGAAGGAATCGAAATAAGATTCCAAGCTTCATTTCGTGTTCATCAAAGACTGATGATGATTTCCACTTTTTTTGCCGTACAGAACCATAGCCTGTGTTTCGCTTCATTGGTTTAGCGAGGAGAGATCGACAGAAGATGCAATATTTGTATCAACATCTCATATTTACAAATCACTTGATATGTCTAAACCGTCACCTTGTATCTTTGTCGATCTATCCATAGCTTATGATACTGTATGCCACAAAACACTTCTAGAAAAACTGGAGAATACAGGGTAAGCCGTATGACCTGTTGAGATCATATCTCCGCAATCAAAAACAAGTAGTTGACAATGATGGTGTGGTGAGTACTCCAAGGTACAGTCTTGGGCCCTCTACTATTTACCATATATATATATATATATATACTGAAAATGCGATCTGAAGGAACTATTCAGAGTTTTGCAGATGATGCGGCAGACTTTTAGAACGCCGACACATGGCAGCAGCTCAAAGAAAAGACAGAGAAAGATTTCATTATTATAATTAGGGGGTTTCAATCCAACAAACTCACACTGAATGTTGAAGAGATTAAATATTTGCCATTCACCTCATACACGAAACATTCGCCTAATATGGGACCGTTGACCATATACCAAAATATTCCAAAAGTAAGATCCATAGAATATCTGGGTATAATAATGGACCGACACATGAAATGGGACATACATGTATCATATCTAACGAAGAAATTGATAGAAATGTCTAGATGTAACCTATTTGAAAACAATATATTATGGACTAATACAATCACAGCTAACATTCGGTATTATAGGAGTTAACGAATCCCACTTGAATTGCTTGAACGTTCTACAGAAAACAATATCAAAAGTCATCTCAGGAAAAGGAAGAACTTACGCGAGTGAGAAACTGTACAAAAAAAGCGGCATATACGATATCAGGGAACTATATTGCCAAAACTATTATTAAAAATGTCCACCAAAAAACTAGTAAAAATTCAAGCCATCCTCAACAAACGTCGATATTCTAGTACAACTAATAAACTGGACCAAATTTTGCATTGAGATATCATTATAGTAATATGTGGGAGGCGCCTAAGGTCTATAAGAGATGCTAGTATTGAGTAGTATTGAGGCATGAAAAATGGGAGATTGTTTTTTATTGTGTAGGTGGCTACGATTCCAATTCTGAATATTGTTTCTGATTCTCAACAACTTTCCCAATTAAACTTCTTCGATAATGTCGATGATAAGGGTAGTTTACCATATATCAAAATTCCCATTTTTTGTTCTCCCCTGTCCACCGTTTGGGAATTTGTGATTGAAATCAAATACAAGTTGCAACAATTCTTATAAAAAAATTTGCTGACAAATGGATAATGAAAAAAGTTTCTCGTTTCTCTCGGAAATGTGAAGATGGGGTCAAAATATCACCAGTACCTTAAATAACTTTTGTTCCTATAAGCCTTCGTTACCAAATTATGGGCCCTCAAAGTTACAAAATGAAACATGTTTTTCGTTGATAACTTTCAAAGTGAGTATTCAAAATCATATAAATTATGTTGATTGACTAAACAAATGAATTCCTTCGATGAGCTTTCATGCAGGAGTCAGTTGTTTTGCTACAAAGTCAGGAACGGACTATCCCCGATGGTCCACACCCCAAAACTTTGAAATGACAGATAATTTTTCAATAGTTTTCAACAAAACGTAGACAATTTTCTGAATAAAAGTACTCGTGTAGAAAGTCGATCGGAGCGACGATTCTCAATAAAAATGCAGTTTTACTCGACGACATCGAAACCGATCGTCCACCATCATTTGAAATGAAAAATTTTTACAGTAGAAATACTAATGCTAACGTTAATCCAACAACATTAATAACAGGGATAATACGAAATATGCTTAAATAAAGTCATAAACAAAAAGTACAGTACCAAGTTGAAAGTTTCATTCATAATGTAGATATTTTTTCAAATGAAATATCAAGTTATGTAGATTCGTGGTGTTTCTGAACTAACAAGCTACTCCACTATGAAATATCGAATTCAGTACATATTTTGTATTTACGCGTGGAATAAGCACATTTCGTGTTGTGTTATCTGAATCTCATGAAACTCAACATTTGGATGTTGCAAATTCGTATTCACATCTTAAATGTTGAGGAGTTTCACTGATAAGTATAATTTCATGGGAGAAAATCTTCAACCCGAAGATACATTTAGCTGAGAAAACGAACATAGGAAGACATAGCTAATGGAAAGCAAACGAATAAACTACAAAAACGGCTGCACATGAATAGGTGAAAAATATCCGGTGAATAAGTTTATGTTCCATTTCTTCCACAGATGTTGACAAAAACACCTCGTAGACAGAAATAAAATTAGTGTGGATAAAAAATGTCAACTGGAATACGATTTTGTTTTGTTGAGTGGTGCGTTGTCATTGTATTGTTAATATTCTAATAGGACAGTTTGAAGTGTTTTGATATGGCCCAACAGTTTACATTCAACGAATATGCAGACATGCATGCATTGTATGGACGAGCATTTGGTAATTCTGCAGAAGCCCGTCGTCTGTATGACGAGCATTTTTCCAATCGAACGCTACCGGCAAGCTTGAGGGAGACAGGTATGTCTAATGGATAATTGATTGGAGCCCGTTGTTTTATTTCGATATTATTGTAGGTTCAGTTTTGCCAAAACGAGGTGGTGAGGGCGCTCCTAGGGCTGTGCGTACCGTTGTATTGGAGGAAAATATTTTGGAAGCTGTCGCTGATGATCCTTCAATGAGCATCAGAAACCTATCAGAACAGTTCCATACATCCAAGTCCACTTTTCATAGAATAATTAGGGGACGACTGCTCCACCCATATCACATCCAGAAGGTATATGCCATGACATCTGAAGATTTTCCAGCACGACTGGAATATGCCAATTGGTTCCTGGATAAGCAAAGAGAGAATATGACTTCTATTACTCGAGTTTTATTCACTGATGAAGCAGGTTTCAGTAGAGATGGAGTAATCATCTCTCATAATCGCCACATATGGGCCGAAAAGAACGTTATTTGGAGTTCATTCAGAACGATTTGAATGGACTTTTGGTACATGTTCCATTGCAAACCCGTAGAGATATGTGGTTTATGCATGATGGCGCTCCTCCTCATTTCAGTTTGATTGTGCGGGACTATCTAAACCAGATTTTCCCCAATAGATGGATTGGTAGAGGTGGGCCATATTCATGGCCACTGCGGTCTCCGGATCCATTAGATTTCTTTCTGTGGGGGCATCTGAAAAGCCTTGTTTACGCTACACCTATTCACACCAGAGATGCCTTGTTGAATTGAATTATATTACATTGTGAAGCGATACGAAACGACCCTGGCGTGCTATTTCAAGTGCAGACGGGGGTCATATCGAGCAGCTTTTGTAGCGGATTTTGCATTTCTGTCTGCTCTTGAGGCTTGTGATTGATTATTTACACCATGAGTTTTGTAAGGTAAACGTGTTTGCATGATAAAAATTCGTTATGAACATTGTATTCTCATTAGAAATTAATCTTTTCGAATAATGGTAGACATCTCAGGTTGGATGTCGCCGAACAAAAATGCATTTTTATCAAAAATCGTTGCTCCGATCGATTTTCCACACGAGTACTTTTATTCAGAAAATTGTCAAGGTTAGCTTGTTTTGTTGAAACATATTGACGAATCCCAGTCATTTCAAAGTTTTGGGGTGTGGACCATCGGGGGAAGTGCGTTCCTGACTTTGTAGCAAAACAACTGACTCCTGCATGAAAGCTCATCGAATGAATTCATTTGTTCAGTCAATCACCCAAATTTAGATGATTTTGAATATTCACTTTGGAAGTTATCAAAGAAAAACATTTTTCATTTTGTAAATTTGAGGGCCCGTAACTTGGTAACGAAGGCTTTTAGGAACAAAAGTTATATGAAGTACTGGTGATATTTTGACCCCATCCATACATTCCCGGAATGAAAAGAGGAAGTCCGTGTATTATGCTTTTAATTTACATAGTTGGGATTTTATATTGCTCAACAACGATTTTCAGTTGCCTACAGTCAAGCATTTTTATTCTTCGGACAAATTTTGTGATGGATATTGTATTTGCTTGTTGAGGAGAATTTTCAAGATTTTTTTCTGTAAAACATCCAGTGTTTTTTAGATGTGATATTTTTACTCCACCCGAGCCTACTACCATTCGATATATAATGTAAAAGAAAAACTTTTTCATTTGGTCTACATCGAAGTTGGGTCTCGCATGTCTATAAGCACCACTTCTGGATATTTGATTTTTTCTGCTGATCGAATTATTATAATGCCATTTTCGATACTAATATTCGATGTATCATATTGAGGTAGTGAACTGGCAAAGCACAAGAATGGTTAGAAGAATGTTTTTCCGTAATTTATTGATAGTTTTTCATCGGTAAAGCACATGTCATCCTCTACTTCAGTTTTGGGAACGTTTCAGCTATCAGCAGTATTCGCTGTGTGCATTAGGCTGGAGGGGATAGATGAAACTATGACAGCGCCCATAGTGGCAGAAGAAGGTAATGATCCTGGTAATCACAAGCACAAGCTGAAAACTTCCAACTTCTGAGGTCTCTCCGTATATTCACAAATCACTTAAAAATATTGTACTATACTTCAGATAAATAAACATTATTATTATCGTAGTGGCAACGGTCACAGTTGGATAGTATAACAACATACATATGATAAAAATGAGCCCTCGCTATTGCTGTGCAGTCGATTGCAAAAATAATACGTGTAAATTGTTTACCTTTCCAACTGCATCACAAAATCTGCAGCAAACAGATAAGTGTTTTGTTATTCCACGATATTTCAATCTCTAATTCCGGGACGCGAGGTTTTCGTTCGATAAATATTTGGGATGTTTTTCGTTTTCTATTTGATCGTCTAGAAGTGGATAGTAAAAGTATTAAACAAGTTCCGTGGGACGGTGTTGCGCCGGTGATGAAAAGCAAATAGCGAATCAACCTGCGAATTTGGGAACGCCTGGACAGTGTTGTCAACTGACCAATCAACCTCATGAACAGGAGCCAGAGATACTTTTGATGTCTTTCCGAGTTGTCTATAATACACGGCATTCTATCATGACAGAGTACCCCGCAGACGATTATTTATTTTAGTTTTCGCGAACTGGTTTCAGTTACAGAAGCAATTGGCCTTACATGTGAACTAATGTTAGATGTAATGCAGTTCAAGTTCTAAGAGTAACCATACTTGTACTGTATAAGCAATACGCAATATTTTGTTTACAATTATACGTGTTAGAGAGTGTTGAACGTGTTTGTATTATTTAAGGACCGTTTAACGTTCTTACATCCTTGCAATGGTAGAAGTGGGATCCCATATTCAGGTACAATTGTGAACCTCAATCCTTTTCTGATTATTATATCATTTGAGAATTCCATTAAATAGTTTTGTGTTGAATCTGATGTTATTTAGTGGTTTTTTGTCAGGTTGAAGCTAGCCAGGATTATATAGGTACTGTTTTTAGTTTGTTGAACTACTTGGCTCCCTCACTTTTTTATTTTCTCAAGACCTTATGAACCTGCGACCTTGATAGACTAACGCGCATAGGAATAGCATTACTTTATGATTTTCAAAATATCATAACTTGACATGATTAACCTCCAAATGCGGTGAACTATCGTATCAATACTAATATTTTTTATCATTCACTTTTTTCTTTGACAGAAAAAACTTTGATTCCTCCGGAACTACTAGTGAGCACAACATTGTCACATCGTGGAAGAATAATTAGAAATTGTTGGAAAATTTGAATTGTTACATAGTGAGTATTGGAAATAAAACAGGAAAACTTCAGCAATCGAGACACTAGAGGGCATTACCAGTCTTGTACACAGCGAATACAATGCTGCTATATCATCAGCGAAACAATTACGGCTACTACAAGTATTGTGGTGCAATATACCATCAACGTATATTGTGGAAAGGATTGGCCCCAGAACTGTTCCTTGGGGATACTCCGCATTTCACGATCCTTTTTTCACTGATAATGTTATTGATTTTCACGTATTGATCTCTCTCTCTCTCTTTGAGATAACTCCGTGAGACTAAAAGAGTTTCTCTGCAGTCCAATGTCTTGCAAGATCGTCAACAGTTGTGAGTAGTTTATAGTATCGAAAGCCTTGGCAAGTATCGGAATTTCCTGCACAGACTCTGTAATTCCTGACTGTGAAGATTCTTTTCACACGCTTTATATTAGCTTCACTTGTATGTTTGTTTGTTTGTTTGTAACCGACTCTTTTGGGCGCGATTTTGACCCACTTCTTGATTCCGAATGATTTGAAATTTGGCAGGTGTACATTATTCCGGTGACAATGCATTAAAAAACTTTTGTTTGAGAAAAAAACAAAATGGCGGCTTCAATATGGCTTACGAGATTTGTGATAATGGTCCGATTCGCGTAAAAATTGGTATCTGAGGATATTCGTGGTCGGAAATTATGATTCTTCTGTCAAAATTGAAAAATTCAAGATAGCGGCTCCAAAATGGTGGACGAGTTTTGTGATTATGGTCTGATTCTATTCAAAATGATAAATGATATGTGGGGGTTCTGGGGTCGAATATTATGATTCTTTTGTGAAAATTGGAAAATTCAAGATGGCGGCTTTAAAATGGCGGCCGAGTTTTGTGATTATGGTCTTATTCTATTCAAAATTGGAATGTGGGGATTTTTGGGGTAGATTATAATTACCTAATTTGATAAGATTATTTCATATTTTAATTTGCAAAGAAATTATAAAAATAATAGTTTAAAAAAAAATAAAAACGCTTTCATAAATAAACCACACTCAAAAGTAGGAAATGAATAATAGTTCAAAAAAACTAAAAACCACGCTTTTATAGAAAACCAGACTTAAAAATAGAAAATAAGAAAAAAAATTATTTTATTTAAAAAAAAGCGTGGGGTGCATGGTATCAATAATTATATAGTACATTACACACCTAGGGCAGTAAAGTAAGAAATGTCTCAGATCACAGGTGATTGTTGGCCAAGGCTTTTTTAAATAAAATAATTTTTTTCTCATTTTCAATTTTTTTTAATTTTATAAAAGCGTGTTTTTTAGTTTTTAAACTATTATTCATTTTATCGAATATTCCATCCTCTGCAGGTAGAAGTCTATTTTCTAACACTGCCCACAATAAGCCATACATTTCACTCATCACCTGAGAAAAATCTACCGAAAACTACTACTGAAATCATCAAAACCCAACCCTGCATCTTCAGTTATCCAATCATAGTATGAAATTACCAAATTGCGATTAACTGGAACTGCAATAGAACTCATTCGATAGCGACAGTGGCGTAGCGTGCCTTGTCGGGGCCCCGTATAAAAATTTTTTTGGAGGCCCTTATATGGAGGTAAAGATTTTTCACAAAAGAAAAAAAATATTGTGAGAAGTAATATTTATTTATCACATAATTTACCCATTTTACAAATAAAAATCGAATTTTAAATATTCACTCTCCTTGCCTTTTTATCGGCAAACTGAAATTAGAAAGTTTTTATTCTTTTTCCTTACACACTTTGGGGGCCCCCGTGGCCCGGGGGCCCCGTATAATTGATACGGCAAATACGGCGGTAGCTACGCCCCTGGATAGCGAGTAGTGTATTCAAGCTCGATTACCCCCATTATAATCACCCTGATGAGCCCTAATAGTGCAAAGTCTTGAACTCTGCAAACATTAGAGAAATTGTGGTGATTTCCCACAGGACGAGAATGTTAAATGTTTCAGGTAAGATTCCGGAGCATGTGCAGACAGCTTTGTTGTTTCACGGGTTGTGCAGAATGTGATTTATTGCAATTCTGCCATTCCAAACATTGTAGCTTGTACTAATATATCGCTTGCAAGGAAGTTGACGGAGCAGTTGTGGTTGTTGATTATTATTGATGGGCACGGGACGGATAGACAGAACCGTGAAAATTACCATACCGGGTGATACATAGATTCTGCGAATACTTCTGTCGCTGTCGCACATTATTTTCATCAATATTGAAATTGAGGTAATGTCAAAATTTTGATAGAATATTTCCCTTTCATCCATGAAGTTGAAAGATAATTTTGCCACGAAACTAAAAATAATCGTTTCAAGCCATATCAAAACTTCCAACTACAGAGAGATATTGTTGGCCTAGAAGCTGAAAGAAGCCTCGTACTACGTAATGAGAAAGAAGCAATCAAGAACCTACTTTTCTATCTCAAGAGTACAAATATGTTCCTTAAAATTTAAATAAGCGGTAGAAAAAGCAAATGACCACAGCAGTCGAAGCTCTATAAAAAAAAAAAAAAAAGCCATATCTCTTGTGCATTTTGAAAAGAATTAATTTCCAATACTGTTATGATCTTCATTGTTCCCAGATAATTGAATTTTTGTATTTGTTTTTCTTCCAAATGTATATTATGCTAGCCTGAGTCTTTCATTTTTACACGCTTTATATTAGCTTCACTTGTATGTTTGTTTGTTTATTTGTAACCGACTCCTTTGGGCGCGATTTTGACCCACTTCCAGACGTCCGAATGATTTGAAATTTGGCAAGTGTACATAATTCCGGTGACGATGCATTAACAAATTTTTGTGTGAAGAAAAACCAATATGGCGGTTCCAATATGGCGTACGAATTTCGTGATTATGGTCCGATACGCTTCAAAATTGGTATCCAAGGATTGTTGTGGTCGGAGATTATGATTCTCCTGTTCAAGATGGCGGCTCCAAAATGGGGGACGAGTTTTGTGATTATGGTCTGATTCTATTCAAAATTGGTATGTGGGGGTTTTTGGGGTCGAATATTATGATTCTTCTGTGAAAATTGGAAAATTCAAGATGGCGCTCAAAATGGCGGCCGAGTTTTGTGATTATGGTCTGATTCTATTCAAAATTGGTATGTGGGTTTTTGGGGTCGAAATTATGATTCTTTTGTAAAAATTGAAAAATTCAAGATGGCGGCTTTAAAATGGCGGCCGAGATTTGTGATTATGGTCTGATTCTATTCAAAATTGGTATGTGGGGGTTTTTGGGGTCGAATATTATGATTTTTTGTGAAAATTGGGAAAATTCAAGATGGCGGCTTTAAAATGGCGGCCGAGTTTTGTGATTATGGTCTGATTCTATTCAAAATTGGTATGTGGGGGTTTTTGGGGTCGGATATTATGATTCATTTGTAAAATTGAAAAATTCAAGATGGCGGCTTCACAAAATGGCGGCCGAGTTTTGTGATTATGGTCTGATTGTATTCAAAATTGGTATGTGGGGGTTTTTGGGGTCGGAGATTATGATTACCTAATTTGATAAGATCATTCCATTTCTCAATTTGCAAAAAAATTATAAAAATAATAGTTTAAAAAAACTAAATAAACACGCTTTTATGAATAAACCCCACTAAAAAGTAGGAAATGAATATTAGTTTGAAAAAACTAAAAAACACGCTTTTATAGAAAACCAGACTAAAAAAATAGAAAATAAGAAAAAAAATTATTTTATTTAAAAAAAAGCGTGGGGTGCATGGTATCAATAATTATTAGAATTACAAATGAGGCGATACCATGCACCCCACGCTTTTTTTTAAATAAAATTTTTTTTTTTCTTATTTTCAATTTTTTTAGTCTGGTTTTCTATAAAAGCGTGTTTTTTAGTTTTTTCAAACTATTATTTATTATTATTGTTCACGTCTTATAATAATTTTGATTCCAAACGTGTCCAGTGTTGATCTATATATTATTTTTATTCTGAACAAATATCATAGCATTTTTCGGATATACTTATTTTTTCCATTTTGTTTGTATTCTATTCGCATTTTTTTTGTTCAGTTTCTTTTATGGCTTTATCGAGTGAAGGTGAAAATAGTGGGGGACTCAGAAATCATCCTTGTTTTACTCCTAGGATAGTTTTAAACATTTAAAAAATTTCATATCACATTCTAACTTGGGTAATTGTTTGACATGACTTCTGAATTACTTCCATTTTCTTTCTCATACTGGTGAATTTAAGATAATTATATCGTAAGAATTACCTTCGCCAATTTGGGTGTTGACCTATTTGAAGGTCTAAATGACGTGAATTTTACTTAAAATGTTTGGTGGGCTACACCTCCCTTGTCCGTTGGCTTGAAATAGTGATTGAAACGTATGCTTAAAGGTTTCATCGGATGCCAAACACATTACAATATTCAAAATTCACTTACCTAAAATCAATTCGTTTTAATCATTGCGAAATTTTGTTGCTTGGAAGTAAGCAAGGAAGATGAGAAAACGACCATTTCAGAGATTGTTCATTGCAAGACTTCTAAGGAGATCAGAAAACAATCATTCAATTGTTTTTAGTTTGGTAAGATTACAAGGGAATAGGGAATCAACCATTTAGATAATAATAATAATAATAATAATAAATGATTTTATTGGCTTCAGTGAGGTTACATCTATGTTGTTACAATTCAGTAATCCTACAGCCTAAAGGCAGAGTTAACGCTTGCTCGTACAAGAGAGTATAAACAAGCATTCTCTTACACTCAACCTTAAAAGGAAAAAAAGAAATAAAAACGTAAGCATTATCTTATACAAAAACAAATTATCAACTATGGTAAATGGTAAGTAAGCTAGATGTAATTTAGGGAAATGAAATTAACAAATCAAGTGGAGAGATAGTTCAAGCATTGTCGATAGCAGTCTCAAGCATCATTATAGTGACGGAAACTGATACTGCAACTTCCACTCGGTGGTTATCACGTAATCACTACAAATCTACCACTATACTGTAAGAAGAACTAAAATTTTATCTTTGTATGGTTGTAGTCACGTAATTCCCATCTATGGTAGCCACGCCACAGTTCTATATCTAATTAGTGTCATTTGAGGTGTCTGAAACATTATTGCCACTGAGCAAATCACTTCATAGGTTTTTAAACTTCAAAGTGGAAAATAACCGTTGCGGTAACCAGCCTGTACCACTTGAATATCACTCAGAAGTCACAGAGAGTATGATGGTTTCGGTGACGTTTGGGTAACTTCCCTAAAACCTCTTATCTTATGGCATGTCATAATGACAACGTTATGTCACTCAATTTTGAAGACATGAGGAAGCTCATTATGGTACTGAGTCCCATAATGAATTCATTATGGTACTAAGTACTTTGATGAAATTCTATATGAAAAACATAATACGACCAGAGAGAAGATGGTTTTCTTTCCTTAGATAAGCATTCAAAGTAAGCCAACAATACTTTTTCATGAGTGATATTCTTGATTTTCTTAGTAGAACATCATTCTTCGTACCGATTAAACGCTATTTCATATACACTCCGTGATTTTTGCCGGCAAAAGGGAGTCCACGATATTTCGCGTCATTTCTTCCAAATCAGAAGGTAAACTACCAGTTTCAGAATCACTCATTATTATTGAAATTATATTCAATTCTACGTGACAATTGTGTTTGACAGCAGTAAATAAATGAATATTGCCGTTACAACCTGACGTTGTCAAGGAAATGGCAAAGCACAGCTCACTAACATACTAATATTTGAAACCACACATATACTTACTCTTTCAAAAAAACTTTTCAACAAAAAATTAAACCGACGAAAAAATCAACTGAAAAGCAAAAAATAAAATAAACCTTCTTAGTCCAAATGATAATTGAGCTCCTAAACTATTGTAGGTAACTGATTTTGAGTCGGCGCCAACCAAACAATTATCGAAGATCATTATCTATGGAAGAAGTCATCAAAACGCAGCCGTGCATCTCGCTGCCATCATTTTACGCTTCACCTAATTCAATTGCTAGTTTGTTTGGCGCCGACTCAAAATCAGTTACTTACATTAGTTTAGGAGCTCAATTATCATTTAGACTAAGAAGGTTTATTTTATTTTTTGCTTTTTAGTTGAGTTTTTCGTCGGTTAAATTTTTTGTTAAAAAGTTTTAATTTTTTACTTTTTAGTTCCGTATTTCGTCGGTTTGATTTTTTGTTAAATAGTTTTTATTTTTCAATTTTTTGTGGCTAAAATCCACCAATTACTACCTACTTATTTTTTGATTACTTCCAAAATACTTACTTACCCACCTTACTTCAACTATTACCAGTTAAATAATATGATTATCTACTTTTACTATTTGTTGTAATATAAATTATTTCCGTTGTTCTGGTTAGTTTATTTCATCACTTTGTATAGCATTCCGTCCTCTCATTAAATATACTGATTTTGACGGATGTGGAACAAAAATAATGTCAGTAGCGATCTGTTATTGTCAACTACGTATGTATGTGCCAATGTTCACTAGTGAAAAATCAATTATCCCCTATTTTCCCACCCGTAAGGGTGGCTAATTCCTTCTGAAATCCAAATATAAGGTATACCCTATCTATTGAAAAAAAAAACATCCAAATCGAAGAATCCAGTACAAAGTTATGCCTGATAGAATCGGTTAACGGACCAGAATTCAGAGGGTGAGTGATCAATATCCTTCATTTCGCTACCCTTAGGGGTGGATTTCATCTTTTAAATTCAAATGGGACCAAATTCGAAGTACATCCTATCCACTGAAGAAAGAGTTATCGGAATCGGACGCCTCAGTGAAAAGTTATGCGTGATCATACATAAAAAAAATTGATGGAAAAAAAATATACGGGTCGAATAGAGAACCTCCTCCTTTTTGGTTTCGTCGGTTAGAAATAGTTGTCATTGTGACATGTCAAAAATGCAGTTTTCAATTTTTCGAAAATGTATCAATATAAATGCCATCAGATAAAATTTTGTATGTAATACGAATCATAAACAATCATTATGGCATACGTGGTATTATCGGACTCGGCTACGCCTCGCCCAATAACATTCACGACTCGTACCATAATGATCGTCTTTATGATCCTTATTACATAAATAACTATTATGTGGCAGGCAGTTGATTGTGATATGTGGTGATGGTTGCCAAGTTCTTACTATCTCCATAATTGATAGGCACAGTACGCATTAAATAAAATCACAAAAAAATTACAATAACCTTCAAAATTCACCATTCCGCGCAATGACAAAAGCTAACCTAAGTTTTCTCAAATTCTTTTATTGTGGCAAACAGAAAGTAGTTCAACCTGTTATGTGAAACATGAATGATATTTATTCAATATGAAATGGGTTATGAGTTTTCAATAGACAATTTTCCTTGACTCTGAAGTGACCGTGGATTGGTCCGTGCGATGACGAAAACTAACCTAACTTTTCTCAAATTATTTTATTGTGGCTCACAAAAAGTTCGTTTTACCTGTTACGTGAATGATATTTATTGAAAATAAAATGGGTTATGCGTTTTCAATAGACAATTTTTCTTGATTCCGTATAAAAAGGTTAATTTAAATAGATCGGATCTCTGACTTGTGCACCTGCTTAATATTCATACCTAAATTGTTGATTCTGTTTGCATAAATGCCATTATTTTCATTATTTGTTAATTGATAATTGTCGCTTGATACTTGATAATCGTTGATTGTAGCTGCATAAATCCACTATACTTGCTACATGTCTTTTTTTAACAATTAATAACATGTACAGGTAATTTCTAAGTAATAACTTTGAAGTGGCAGGTTGCCCCTTTCAAGAGTATAAGACCTATTGTAATTTTTAGGTTATAACTTTGAAGTGGTGAGTCATGGACCTCCGACGTGGGTGCCACTTTTCAGTGATGGAAAAGTTAATAATTTAGTTCCACTGGGCACTTTATGAGGGCAGGAGCTTCAGAGAGGTATATTCACACTTCCTGGCACTTTAAAGTTATATTCTCCAAAAGCCGCCATATTTACAGGGATATGCTGGGTCGCCATTATTATAGAAATGATCAAACTATTCCATAAATATTTATTTGTCTTCAGCACCGCATCAAACGTAGTAATTTATTACGTAAGTATTTGTTTCAACTAATCGAGATTGATAAAGCAATGTTTGAGGGATTCAAGTACATCATTTCAGAGGCGAGTTATTCCCAAAATTATGATGTTTTCCTTAAATAAAGAGTATTCAGATGGCGCGTGCTCACAATCGAACTACAACACCCATATTTCACATAAAACTTTCAATCGTTTCAATTTTATCACGATCAGAAGTATTCAAATTCAATATACTTACTTACGCGTTTGTATGTTTATATGTTATATATTTTTATAGTTGATTGAGTATTAGAAATGAATCAGGCAAAATGGAAGAATGAGGAACATGTCAGTCAGTTGTTCAACGTGTCTAGTGTCGGCCAGTACATATCCACGTTTTTGCCAGGTGACCACAAAGTGGTTGGAATGTGGCTATCGGAGATCCAGGAACGTAGATCGGGACGTAGCAGTCACCAAAAACGTGTTCCCCATTTTGGTAGCCGCCCAGTGTATATCACGTGGCAGTGGTTGTGGTCAAACACCTCAAAATTCTCCAGAATTGTGGCCGCCACATTCCGTCCACTAAAAATGCTACTTTGGAGTGGCACAACTTGGTGCAAGTCAGTCCATTCTTGTTTGAAGGTTGTAGACGATGTGGTAACTTGTTAAGGCGAGTAGTTTGCGTCAACACATGTTCACCTCCTACGAGAGATGAAGATGGGTTGCGGAAACTTAGGTGGCTACCTCAAAGTGGTATCGCTGGATAACGGGGTTGACAAGGGAAATCCAGTGGGAATGACCAGAAATGGTCAAAACCTGCGGATCTCTGAGTCAATCTCAAACCAAATGCCACCACAACATGGCTTAATCCAAGGAGTCAAGCGACCCGTGCCGAGGGATGGATGATAGCTGAGCCAGTCAGGTATCACAAACGGAGCCTCTGGGATACATGGCGACCTCCCAGAGTAATCTGCCTTACACCTGCGCAGGGGGCACCGCAGGTGTGGACGACCCTTTCCTCTACACTCGTGGGAACAAAATGGAAACCACACAGAAAAACAACCCTGGGGAACTTCCAGTTGAAGAAGACCCAACACCGATAGCGGGTATGGAAGTCGAGGAGATTCCAGTTGAATCACACTTGGCACCAGAAACCGTAAACCCAACCGAGGAGGGATCAGCAGATGGTCAAACACCTACTGAGGAACAGAGTGGATTCCAAAGCCATTTGGTAAAATGGAAATCAAGAAGATTCTTCAGCTCATTAAAACCCAGGACATGGGGATAGATACTGAAGAATGGCTTGTCATCAAGAGACAAGAGGAGGCCTCGGGTCTAACTCTTGTCTTTCAATCTTCGACTGTGACGCCCTAAGTAGTAGGCGACACAGAACCTTTGGAAAGATCAGCCCGGAAACAGGCATGAATCCGAAGAACCTCATCAACAGGCTTCTAAACCTAATTAAAGGCACAAACCTGTTTGAATGAGGAACCACTGACGACAGAGTGATACAATAGACCCCAGCTGGTCGCAGTGTCAAGGGAAGCTAAGTGCCAACCCTGTCTCAGGCTCGTCAGCTTCCAACCAACCAACCAACTTGTTTACTCTCGTTTCGAACGTTCATCGTCATCATGGATTTTAAAAGGTTTTCACGACGTTTCAAATGCTTGTATCTGTAATCGTCTCCAGGTAAATGCCACTATGTTTTTTCAAATTCCACAAAGGTCGGATGAAATCTCGAGATTCTATATCAAATATATCTTCTATAATTTGCTCCGGATTATTATCTTCAATTTTATTCACAAATCCATAACTCGAGGAGAAAAGGAACGGTGAAGCCTGCGGCTCAGGAAATAAATGAAAAGAAATATTTTCCCACGACGCCTTTGGTGTACTTCAATACGTGTTTTTCACGACGGTATAGAACGAAATACTCCGCATATTCCCCTGTATCAATGTAATGAATACAAAGTAAGTATATAGAGAATAATGCCACATTTTTTACCAACTGGAAAACCTGCTCCGTAACAAATCAGAGTAACCGGAAGGGTCGAAGCATTCTCCTGCCATTCCCGAGGATTTAGCCCGTATCAAATTGTTTCACGATTCCTCCACATTTCCATGTTTTCCGCGACAATAGAAAAGCCCCTTCTGCATAAACTTATTCCTCCATTTCCTCTATTCACGATCCCCTCATATTTCCACGAAGCGAGCGGTTAGTTCTCGACCGATTTTATTTAATTTTCTGCGAATACTGCGCAATCCGGATATTCTAGATTGTCACTAATCAGAATTAAGGACTTCATCCTTGTACGAAATAATGTTTCTCTGCAGCGAGCACGAGGACCTTATCCTTCAGAGGATGATTCCGTAAATGTTGGTAGAGAGGGGAAAATGTCAGCGTTCGTCCCTTGCTGACCGGAAGAGACCCATCTCTATTAACCCCACGACCTGTCACGACTACTTCCTGTGTCGTGCAGTTATGTCCGAGAAAGGAACGAACTCGTTAAGAACGCACAAACTATTCGAAACTTCGTTAAGGAGGGGTTGGGGCGTATACTGAAGGTTGTCGTATCAAGTTGGGTGGAGAGTTACTGTGCTCGAATATTGTCTCACATAGTTTGGCGACGATTTTATTAGTATGTTTTGAGATAATAGTGATGGTGGCAGTAGCAGAAATAGATCATCAATGAGGCACTTATCCATGGAACTTCCTACAAATTTGTTTGAAGGTTGTAGACGATGTGGTAACTTGATTACTATCGTTTCGGACGTACATCGTCTCAATGTATTCAAAAGGTTTTCACGACGTTCCGAATGCTTGTGTCTGCAATCGTCTTCAGGTGAATACTGACAAGTTTAGGTGCTACTTACCAATTTATATGACTGTCGGCGCAATGATGCGTGCAATTCTGCTATGTGCAGCGGTGCGTGTAATTTCGCGCTGTGTGGTGGTGCATGAAGTTTCGCGCCTCTGCAGCCCGCCAGAAAGAGCAATCAGGGGTTTCCAAATGTTCTTGATCTCAACGCTTGGTTGACTGAAGGCGTTATTGGCTTCGATGTAGGCGGCCTCTTCGAACTTTCGTTTGAACCAATGCTCCTCTCTATGTAGAACACTTGCGTCGTCCCATAGAACTCGATGGGGCTCAGTCCAGGCGTGGTCAGCGATTCCCGATTCTGATGTTTCTCCACGTTGAGTCCATTTCATGTGCTCATCCAATCTTACCGATAACGGTCTCTTTGTCTCTCCAATGTAGGAATCTCCGCATTCACATGGAACTTCATAAATGCAATTCTTACTGATTTCATTTTTGTTGTCAGGTTTGGTCTTGGTCAGGAAACTCCGTAAAGTACTGCCGGATTGGAAGCAGCTCTTGATGTTGAACTTGTTTCCGATCCTTCTGATCTTCTCGGAGACACCTCTGATGTACGGAAGGCAGATCACTGTGCTTTGTTGTTGCTCTTCAGATGTCTTCGTTCTCCGGAGTTGTTTCAATACTTCTTTTAGGAGTTTTTTGGGATATCCATTCCGGTGGAGGTCCTCTCTGATGTGGTTTAATTCGGCAACGCACATATGCATCCACGTCGTTGCATATGTGCGTTGCTCTCTCTACCAATGTTCCGAACTGTAACTGAGGTACTGCCCCGTATGTGTCTTCTTTCTGTAGACGGAGATGCAAATTTCATTGCCTATTCTCTCAACGTTCACATCGAGGAAGGGTAAGGCACTGTTGGTTTCCATTTCCATCGTGAATTTGATCGAATCCCTGATTCTGTTAATTGTTGAGAAGAAATCCTGGAGATATTTGTCTCCGTGATTCCATATAATGAAGGTGTCATCCACGTACCTCAACCACAGCTTTGGTTTGTATTCTGCCTCCCGTATAGCCAATTCCTCGAACCACTCCATGTATATGTTGGCGATGATTGGAGAAAGGAAAGATCCCGTCGGGAGTCCGTCGACTTGAGAGAAGAATCGGTCCTTTTCCTGGAAATATGAGTTCTGTAGGCAGCACTGCAGTAATTCCAATATTGCGTGGGTAGGAAGGTCAGTCCTCTCGTACATCTGGTCATCCTCTTCGAGTTTCCTTTTGATGATACTGAGAGATTCCTCTATAGGGTCATTGGTGTAAAGGCTCTCCACGTCGAAGCTGATGAAACGATCTTCTGGTCCAAGTTCAGCATCTGTGATGGTGTCAACGAAGTGCTTGGAATTCTTGACGTATGAACTGCTATTTCCTTGTAAGGGTTGTAGTATCGGTAGGAGGTATTTCGATAACTTGTAGGTTGGTGAGTTCAGTGAGCTGGTGATCGGTCTCAGTGGCATATCTGGTTTGTGGATTTTCGGAAGCCCGTTGAGATGCGGTGGTTTGCCTCCGTCCGGAAATCCACAAACCAGACATGCCACTGAGACCGATCACCAGCTTACGGAACTCACCAACCCACAAATTATCGAAATACCTCCCATCGATACTACAACCCTTACAAGGAAATAGCAGTTCATACGTCAAGAACTCCAAACACTTCGTTGACACCATCACAGATGTTGCACTTGGACCAGAAGATCGTTTCATCAGCTTCGACGTAGAGAGCCTTTACACCAATGACCCTATAGAGGAATCTCTCAGTATCATCAAAAGGAAACTCGAAGAGGATGACCAGCTGCACGAGAGGACTGACCTCCTTACCCACGCAATATTGGAATAACTGCAGTGCTGCCTACAGAACTCATATTTCCAGGAGAAGGACCGATTCTTCTCTCAAGTCGACGGATTCCCGATGGGATCTTCCCTTTCTCCAATCATCGCCAACATATACATGGAGTGGTTCGAGAAATTGGCTATACGGGAGGCAGAATAGAAACCAAAGCTGTGGTTGAGGTACGTGGATGACACCTTCATTATATGGAATCAAGGATTTTTTCTCAAGAATTAACAGAATCAGGAATTCGATCAAATTCACGATGGAAATGGAAACCAACAGTGCCTTACCCTTCCTCGATGTGAACGTTGAGAGAATGGGCAATGAAATCCGCACCTACATCTACAGAAAGAAGACACATACGGGGCAGTACCTCAGTTACAGCTCCAACCATCCCAGTTCGACGAAGAGAGGGATCGTGAGAACATTGGTAGAGAGAGCGATGCACATATGCAACGACGTGGAGTCACTAGATGCCGAATTGAACCACATCGAGAGGACCTCCACCGAATGGATATCCCAAGAAACTCCCAGAAGAAGTATCGAAACAACTCCGAGAACGAAGACATCTGAAGAGCAACAACAAAGCACAGTGATCTGCCTTCCGTACATCAGAGGTGTCTCCGAGAAGATCAGAAGGATCGGAAACAAGTTCAACATCAAGAGCTGCTTCCAATCCGGCAGTACTTTACGGACCACACTGCAGAGACAAGATACCGTTATCGGTAAGATTGGATGAGCTGACCAAGACCAAACTTGACAACAAAAATGAAATCAGTAAGAATTGCATTTATGAAGTTCCATGTGGATGCGGAGATTCCTACATTGGAGAGACAAGATACCGTTATCGGTAAGATTGGATGAGCACAAGAAATGGACTCAACGTGGAGAAACATTTAAATCGGGAATCGCTGACCACGCCTGGACTGAGCACCATCGAGTTCTATGGGATGACGCAAGTGTTCTACATAGAGAGGAGCATTGGTTCAAACGGAATTTCAAAGAGGCCGCCTACATCGAAGCCAATAACGCCTTTAGTCAACCAAGCGTTGAGATCAAGAACGTGTGGGAACCCCTGATTGCTCTTTCTGGCGGGCTGCAGAGGCGCGAAACTTCACGCACCACCACACCGCGCGAAATCACACGCACCGCTGCACATGGCGGAATTGCACGCATCATCGCGCCGACTGTCATATAAATTGGTAAGTAGCACCTAAACTTGTCAGTATTCACCTGAAGACGATTGCAGATACACGCATTCGAAACGTCGTGAAAACCTTTCAAATACATTCAGACGATGGACGTCCGAAACGATAGTAATCAAGTTACCACATCGTCAACAACCTTCAAACAAAGAGCTTTAATTGGTAAAATAAATGAAGAAAACAGAAAGAAAAACTGTTAGCGTTTAGCGTGATTATGTATTCGTTTAGAAAAAACTGAAACAAGTCGATTTCTGTTGTCAATTTGACAATACACACTATGAAATTATTACCCCCTGCTTGCACCCCCTTTGAATTACGGGCACCTCCTCAGAAAATTTAAATGAGAAGGGGGGTCGTGTGGCACCTTGTTCGAAAGGAATATCCATTCTCTGTTCATCAATATTGAATTTGGTGCAATCATAACTGAGAAAATGTATTTTGAACATGTAAAATTTTGATACTTTCCGTAGAATGAAAGAAATAATGTCAAATAATGTATAGGAAGTATTTTCCAATTCATTTCCCAATCAAATTGAATGTTTGAATTGACCACCATTCACTTCTTGACAATAGGCAAGTCGATCTTGGAATTATCGTACAACATTTTGTAGGACCTCAGGGGTGATGTTGTTAATTTCTTTCGTTATCCTAACTTTTATATCTGCAATATTGTCCGGTCTATCGAAATATACTTTTGATATCAAATAACCCCTCAAGACAAGATACGGAGGAGTCAAATCGGGGGATCTAGGCGGCCGTTCAATCGTTCCACGTCTTCCAATCCACCTATTGGGAAAAACTTTGTTCAAATAATATCTGAAAATGAGTTTGCATTGCGTTGGAGCTCCGTCTTGTTGGAACCAAATTGATCGCACTTGGATCATCAACATAAGGAGAAAGTATTTTCAATGTATGCTGTAAAAAGTTCATAAAATATCTAGATAAACCTCACCAATAACTGTTCCTTCAAAAAAGTAAGGGCCAATAATTCTGTTGTTTATGATACCAGCCCAAACATGCACTTTTTAAGGATATTCTGTGTGAGCCTCACACATCCAATGAGGATTTTCTCCGCTCCAATATATATATATATATATATATATATATATATATAGTTTTGTCTATCAACCGTTTCATAGCTTCATCAGAAAAAACAATTTTGTTCATGAACTGCAAATCTGCTTCCATTCTGTCCATCATCCGTTCACAGAATTGCTGCCTTCTATCAGGATCATCCTCATTAGACTCCTGAACCAACTGAACTTTATAAGGATGGCATTTTTCTCATGTAAAGCTCTCAATATCGATGATTTCACTTACATCAACTTCAACTTATTCAAATGCAAGTATATTATAAAACCACCTTCATTAACTTCATTCTGAAATGAAAAGCCCTAATATCTGTCACAAAATTGCACAAGTAACCCGTTTACCTTACTTATTTACTTCTACTATATGCGCATTTCGATAACTAACTAATGAATAAGTGTGGTGAAGGGATAACTTGTTCAATTTTGTGATTGCCATTCTAAGATCAAAAAATTTCACTCTGCAAGTCTCTCAAAGAAAAAAAAATCTAACTTGAGATTCAATTTATAAGTGCACTAACTGAGCAGCTAGAAGAACTGACATATTGTGACCTCCGACAGCACCTAAGATCGTAACTCGAGGTACTGTGAGATCGAATGGTTCATCGATCTCGTACTATAAGATATTGAAATTCCACAGCTGCGAAATATATGCAAAATGTCAAACTCCCTATTTCGTTCTATCGAGTACCAGGACCCTATGAATTCTCATAAACTCTGATAACCTGCCAGAGTCAGAAATGAAACAAATGCCGGTGGCAATCCTCCCGAGTATGGTGGGATTGTCAATTAATATAAAATAAATAAAGTTACGACGGTCAATTGGTGAGACATCCTGCTATCGTAGTGATAGGAATTATTCATATATATATATATATATATATATATATATATATATTCTGTGTTGAACAGAAATACCCCACGACATAAATTAATCCGAATAACAACTGGATGAGAAGTCTCTCATTCCATGGAGTCATGGAAAACCTTTAGTCTGGGAAATGGTGGTAGGGCTGCAGATTCTGCTGAAAAATCCAAATTGAAAAAATATTCTACTTTAAAAAATCAAAACATTTTTTATCCGGTAGCAATTGAAACTTTCAGTTCATTTGGTTGTTATGCCTCCGAATTGATTAATCATATTGGACAACAAATTATCAATAAAACAGATGATCGAAGAGCAAGGACTTTTTTGATACAATATATTAGTATCGCCATCCAAAGAGGAAACGCAACTTCAATTCTGGGTTATATTCCTGCTACTCAACGTTTGGATGATATATCCATTCGTCCACAAAGAACTAATATGTCAAGTAGTATCTATAAGTCTGATATTCGGAGCCAAATACCTGAAAAATATAATTTGGATTCATCCATTTCCAAAAAAATAACGCGATCTGCCATATCTATCCAACTCGATATCAAGCAGCCTCCAATCGAGTTCCTTATTGCGGCGCTCCAATGATGAAAAAAATCATCGCATAAAATACTATTACTTTGAAAATAGCAGTAGTGGTGAACGCATCTCCCTCACTTATAATTCCATCAAACCACTTGTGCTTGGAAGCTCCGAAACTCTCGGTCTTAATGGTTCGAAAAACGTTGGCAATACCTACTTTATGAATAGCGCAATACAATGTTCATCGAATACCAGATGGTTGCTCGAGTATCTGAGAAAAGACGAACATTTGAAGGAAATCAACACAAGCATATCAAGTATGGAGGGTGCTTTGATAAAAGCATTTGAAGAAGTGGTAAAAGAACTGTAGGCAGAAGATTCGTCTGATGAGATGGTTAATACTGTTTCTTTGAAAAGCCAGATACAAAGATTTGCACCTCGTTTTATGGGTTACGCTCAACAGGATGCCAAGGAATTTTTCAGATATTTTTTGGAAGGTCTTCATGAAGATGTAAACAGAGTAAGAGAAAGGCCTAAACCTATCTTCATAGCTAGAAATCGATGAAAATTTGAGCGTTAATGAAAAGGCAAAAGAGTCTTGGTTAAGATATTTCAGAATGGACAACTCAAAAATTATCGATAACTTTGTTGGTCAAATAATCGTTGAAATGTACTTTCTGATGTCATTGTTCTATCACTTTTGACCCATTCTGGGACCTCTCACTCCCTATTCCACATAGTACTGGCAAGCTCAGACTATCACAATGTGTAGGGAAGAAATTTTGGATGATGACGGAAAACCAACTGGTTCTAAATGTAAGGAAAGGAGAAAATGCATGAAGTCATTATGTATACTTAAATTCCCCAAAATTTTTGTAATTCGCTTGAGATGATGCTCGCAGATGGAGAGATTCAGGGGAAAACTGAATGTTACCATTGACTTTCCTCTCGATGGATTAGATATGAATAATTATGCAGAAGATAACGCAGCTCCGTGTCGCTACAAGTTGTATGCTTTATCCAACCATAGCGGAACAACGTTTAATAGACACTATACAGCTTACTCTATGCACTCTTATGCAGGCACATGGCACAAGTACAATGATTCGAAAGTATCACCGCTATCACCAAAACCTATTGTGACTGGAGAAGCATACGTCCTCTTCTATGAGCAAGAGGGAACCAGATTACAGCTTTGAAACTAAATGAATACATTTCACTTATATATATTTCATATATAAGAAACTTCTACACTTAATACATAACTTGACTCATCGTGAAAGACACGGGACTGGAATATTTCACACCTGTGCAAATCGTATCAAATATTTACAACGAACGAAATGAAATAAATCAGGCGTTTTGCCAACCTGATGAACTCAGACGGCTATCAAACACAGAGGGTGAAAATATACATACAGGGTAATATGGTTATGGAGGTATCTTGATGACACAATGAAATCAACAGTTCATCAAAGGTTTATACAGAATGTTTCACCCACGGTTACCTCACTAGTCGAATAAAATTTTCGCATGAATGCTTTGAATGAATAAATAATCTCTCATTCCATTGAGACCATTTACATGATATTAGGAAAAGTAAGTAGAGAAAGAGAATACATAAAATATGTTATATCATAGACAAATATATAAAGGAATACAATTACGTTAAAAGAGATTTTTTGAATACATGAAAATTTTGCATTTCTCTTATAGAGCTTGGTAGTTCATTATACAACTGTAGCCAGTATAAGATGGACTCTTTTCGAAAAAAGTTGTCCGATGAGGCGGTATGCGAAAAAGATTACTTCGCCTTGTCTTATAGTTATGATTGTCAGCACTTCTAATGAAGTCTTCCAGATTATTTTTAACGAATGGAATATTTTTGGAGATATAGATACAGGGAAGGGTTAGAATTTTGTTTGATTGGAAGAGGCATCTACAGGAAGTTCTCTTATGTATCCCAAAGATAAGACGCATTATTTTTCTGTGTGAAATAAACAATTTTGTTGAATATCTAGAGTTTGCCCATATCATAACATCATAGGATAATTGAGATTATGTCATCGCATAGTAGATATTTATTAGTTGTTGTTGAGAGAGTACATTTTTAAGTTGTAAGATTGCATAGTAGCTGCTACATATCTTCTTCGATATATGAACAGTACATGCTTGAAAAGAGAGTGATGAGTCAAGAAAGGTTTCAAGAAATCTTGTTGTCTCAGAAGACGTCAAATTAATATTTTCAGTATGTATATCAAAAGAAGTGTTGAGATCATTTGTTATGTTAAATTTCATTAGAACCGTTTTTCCATGATTTAGAATTAGATGACTGTTCAAACATTTTATAGAACACTTAAGTTATCTGCCAGTTCCTCAGGAGAACTCCCACAGGTTGCAGAGGAAACATCGTCCGCATCTATCACCTTACAGTTCGTTTTCATAAATTCTGGTAGGTCATTAATAAACATTTTAAATATAAGTGGACCCAGTAGAACACCCAGGTTACCAATTGCCTCATTCGACTGAGTTTGATTGATTTTGACTGCTATTTTCCCAAATATTAAGTATGACATCAGCCAAGTCAGCACGTTTCCACGAAATCCCAAGGCATATAGTTTTTTTTCCACAAAATCTGAATCAAGACTATCGAAAGCCTTAGCGAGTTCAAAGCATAGTGCCCCAACAATTTTCTTATTATTGAGTTTATATACAAATTCGACAAATGCATAGACTGCCCCTTCTGTTGATCTCCCAGAATAAAAACCGTTTTGACATTTTATCACAATATTGTGTTAATCCAGGTAATTAATCATTCTATTATAAGTAGATTTTTCGACAATTTTACTAATCAAATTTGAAAGAGTTATCTGTCTGTAGTTGTCCATACTCTGGGGGTCAGGATTGACCAGTCCAGTTTTCAGTTCTTCTGGAAACTGACCAGTTTTAATTGAGATATTTATTAGTTCAGACAGAGGCAGTGCAATATATTTAATTATTTTTGTTGACATACAGTCAATATCACTCGAGTTGGTATTTTGTATATTATCTCAAAGATCTCCTGAGGTGTAACAGGGGTGAAAAAGAATGAAATACTATTGTTGACATCACATTTTGCACAAAACGTAACATTTGTTTTTCGTTTAATAATCTTACAGAGGTGCTGAAATGATTAGCAAAACTATTCGCAACATAAAGGTCCCTATCAACTATTGACCCATTGATATTAAATTTAATTTCTCTTATATTATTATAGTTTCTTCCGGTTTTTTCTTCGACTAATTTCCAAATATATTTAAGTTTTTCATTGGGATCTATTTTATTTTCGTTTGTTTGAAGGTTTCGGCAGTACATTACGGAGTTTCCTCACCAAGACCAAACCTGACAACAAAAATGAAATCAGTGAGTATTGCATTCATGAAGTTCCATGTGAATGCGGAGATTCCTACATTGGAGAGACAAAGTGGCCGTTATCGGTAAAATTGGATGAGCACAAGAAATGGACTAAACGTGGAGAAACGTCAAAATCGGGAATTGCTGACCACGCTTGGACTGAGCACCATCGAATTATATGGGACGACGCAAGTGTTCTACATAGAGAGGAGCATTGGTTCAAACGAAAGTTCAAAGAGGCCGCCTACATCGAAGCCAATAACGCCTTTAGTCAACCAAGCGTTGAGATCAAGAACATATCAAAACCACTAATTGCTCTTTCAGGCGGGCTGCAGAGGAGCGAAACTTCACGTACCACCACACCGCGCGAAATTACACGCACCACTGCACATGGCGGAATCACACGCATCATTGCACCGGCAGACATATAAATTGGTAAGTAGCACCTAAACTTGTCAGTATTCACCTGAAGACGATTGCAGATACAAGCATTCGAAAGGTCGTGAAAACCTTTTAGATCAATTAAGACGATGGACGTCCGAAACGAGAGTAATCATATTTTATTTTCAATGATTTTTTTATAATATAACTTTCAATCTGTTTTTAGTTTGTTTTTATAAGTTCTATGCAAAAATTAATATTCAATTTCTAATTTTTGATCATGAAAGTTCTGCTTCAGCCAATAATAATTGTTTAGCGATTTACGTAACCCGGAAACTACTTTTTTTTCGGCTCGCAGAACAATTAATAGTTATTTATGTATCAAGGGCGTAAAATAGGCTTTTATGGACCGCAGCGCCTAGGTCCATAAAAGCAAATTACGCCCGAAATACATAAAAAAAATTATGCACGACCGGTATATTTGATGTCATGTAGATAGATATATCTAGAACATGATAAAAATACATCAAGGCTGCCGTGAGGATGTATATTCATATCATATCGGAAGCAGAATGAATCAAGAAGTGATGGAATGAATGTTACCATGGCAACTCAGTCAATTATTCGAAATAAGATTATGTAGGCTAGTAGCCATATTTGCCGTCAATTTTTGTGATCACAGATGATTTATTACTGATTTTTAAATGGATTCAAGCGACGAAGAAAGTGTGAATTGTACTCCACCAGAAATAAGTAAAGCAGCTGAGGATGCGAAATTGACTTTATTGCCAAGTAAATCCAAGAAAATATACGACAAGGTGTATGAAGAACTCGTGAGGTGGTGCAATGGGAAAAAATAAGAAATACACAGAGACTGTACTTCTTGCCTATTTTCTGGAAATATCTAAATATTGTAAGCCCTCTACCATGTGGTCATATTATTCCATGCTGAAAGCTACTTTAAATGTTCATGATAATATAGATATCAGTAGATACGCAAAATTGATAGCTTTTTTGAAACGAAAATTTGATGGTTATAAACCAAAGAAATCGAAGATTCTAAGCAGAGAAGAAATCGAGTTATTTTTGAGGGAAGCACCAGACGATTTGTATGTTATGATGGAAGTAAGTTCTAATTTCATGTTTTCTCAATGTTCAGTATGTTAATATGATAATTTATTGTAGGTAGCACTGATTTTTGGTATTTGTGGAGCATGTCGCCGCGAAGAATTGACAAATATCACAGTGGACCACATTCAAGATTTCGAGACATTCTTACTCATAACTATACGAGAAACCAAAACGAAGATAGATCGAGTATTCACTGTAATCGATAAAGAACAGAAATCGCCAAGTTATTTGGATATTTACAGAAAATATTCTTCCTTGCGAGATCAGAATGATCAAAAGCGGTTTTTTTATATTATAAAAATGGCAAGTGTACGAGACAGGTTATCGGAAAAAATACATTCGGTCAAATTTCATTCAGAATAGCCACTTACCTAGGTATTTCTAATAATGCGAAAGAATATACTGGTCACTCCTTCAGACGTTCCTCAGCAACTTTGTTAGCAGATGCAGGTGAGGATATAATCAAAATTAAGAGACATGCTGGGTGGAAGTCGACGACTGTTGCGGAAGGTTATATTGAAAATTAAGTTGCAAATAAGCTGAAGATTGCTAAGAAAATTGTAGAAAATGATGAGCCTTCTACTAGCCATTGCAGACAATCTGAAAATATTGCTCACTACTCTGAAACACCAGATAATAACATGCATTCTCTTCAGACTTCCAGTGATGAGGAATCAGTTGAAATCAGTAACTATCTGCAACAACAGAAAACAACAAATCCAAATATTTCCATAAATAACTGTTCTAATTGTATTATCAATATTAAGTTATAATTCATTTTTTGAATTAATTTATGTTCATTGTTCTCGTTATATTATTGTTAATAATGTTTTGGGTTTGATTATATGATCCATCGGAATATAGATTTCCATAGATATGATATTGAAATCCACTGTAGCGCCTGTTCAACGATTTTATCGCCCGCCGGGCGATAAAGTAGTCCGCGGGCGCTAAAGTGCTACTTTACGCCCGCAAATCCGGGCGCTAAAGTGCTACTTTAAGCCCGGTCGTGCATAAAGACATTTGTTCTCGGACTGGAGGAAAAGAGAGAGATCCTGATGAAATCTCGACTTTTATATCCACCGGATTTCTAAGAAATATCGTACAAAAACCGTATGAAGAAAGACCCTCTTTTAGTCTGATTGACATAAGAAATGGACCAAAAAGCAGCTTATCTTTTTGTCATCTTATGAAAAAGCATACTACATTTTTACTCATATGAATCTACCTTTTTCTACTCTCATAGTAAAAACAGTCAGAAGAGTCTTTTAGTCTTTTTGTATGCTGCAAAAAGGCATCAGCACTTCCATTTGCTCGGTTTGGTGATCGTTCCGGTAGCTTTGTTTGTTTACACTCATTTTCTAAACGGGTCTTATTTCATTATCAGACCATAATTAATAATAAACCCCAAATAAGCAGGGACATACCAAAGTTACTTTAAACTTTTGGTCAGCCGTTCTTAGTAACGGCGTTTGGAAAAAATACTTCGTTACACTGTAACTCACGAACGTCACACATCCAAAGCAATAATTTTTTACAGTTTATGGCATTTGAATAAAAGCTTGTATTTAAAAAGGTTTTTTATTAATTATTCTGATACAACTAACAAAAAAGTATAGGCGAAAACCCAAATTGAGAAATAACAAATGTTCTCTTGAATAACCTTGAATGTTCCATTCCTATAAAGTTCAAGTGCTCGCGGTAATATGAAATCAACCGTACCCGACGGACTCACACAATGCAAATTGACATAAATCAACGGACCCAAATAATCCCAACTCCAGCGTGCTTTCCTCAAATTATGCAAAAGCGGAAAAAAGGTTTACATACTATATTCTGTTGGAATTTCTCCGGCCGAACTCAAATCGGTTGCTTTTCACAGAAAATTATTCGCTTGTTCGGATTTATGAGCGGCTTCAATTTGCATGAAACCGAAGCTATTGTTGAGCGTCCCATTGTGATTTCACGAGAATATTGAAAAATGGTATGAAGTGGTGTATGCTAATTTTGTTCTTGAGCTTTCGAGTGTCCTCTGGAAATGCCCACAGATTGTAAAATGAACGCTTCGAACAAACGTATTACTAATCGAAAATGGAATGGAACATTGTTCTGAAGGAAGTCGATGTTCTGCTCGTCATTTTCATGGAAAATTATCATTTCCAAAAAGAAAAACAGAAATACTCCACCAATTTCCAAAGGAAGTTACCGTCAAGCGGGACTAAGTGGACCATAACGTGTAAAGTGGACCGAGAGAACATTGAAAACAATAAAAATCTGTACTTTTTGAAATAAAACCAGAAACAACGGTTCCGCGCTCTTATTTCTCTATTAACCTCTGATACATGCTACAATATAAAGTTGATGCGTCGTGCAGTTGTCTGACAAGACTTGTAGGAGTGCAAACGGACACGTTCATTTATTTTTTATTTTGAAAACCAGAGAAAACTCCTCTGTATTTCGTATCTGTGTTATGTTTCATGATTCCTTGTATATTGGGCTATTGAATAAAATATTTTTGAACAATACGTAAGTATTGAAATTTTTTTCAAAAAATCTGTTTGTTTTTTTTTGTGTTGATTAAATGAACTGCAAAAGTCCGTAGTAAGAGGACCGGTTTACTTTAACCGCAGAATAGGTACTAATTTTGTATTCTATTGTTACAGTTAACTTGAAATGGTCAGAAATTATAAAAGAAAGTCCGGAAAAGTTCCTAACTGCAACTACACAAAAAAACTTAAATTTGGCAATCACAGAGGCACGATTAGGTAGGCTATCTAGGGGAAAAATATGTGAAAAATATTCCATTCCAAGAACAACCTTGGAAGTACTAGCAAAAGACATGTATTTTTATTTCCCTCAAGTTTATGACGAGTGTCTTATAGATTCTGAAGATATCGTGAAGATATATTGAAACCATTTATAAGTTTACCACGTTATATTTAATTCTCAGAGGAGTTCAACTGTTATTTTCTTATACTCATTACAACCCAGTTCTCAAGAGTTTGTTTTTTGTTTAAATCGGAATATTTTATTTACTATCCACTACCATGTGTAATATTTCGTTTCAACTATTTGCTAATTCCTAAATATCGATTTATAATGAATAAAAACCTTTTTTGTGGACCACTTTTCCAATACAGTGTTTAAATAAGACCGTTATACGTAAACCATATAGGTGGTCCTCTTTGCCCCTTTCTGCGGGAAAAGTGGACCACCTTTTGAAAAAAATATAAATTTGAAACTAAATATCCTAGAACTGTTATTTTTCAGAATTGAATTACTTAGGTATGGTAGATTTCATATCTGAACTTTCAAAGCAAAACTTATATCAGTTGAAGAAAAACTTTGAAAAAATCGAAAAATTTGGTCCACATAGCCCCGCTCGACGGTATGGATTTGAATCTCGAAACAATATTGCATTTTTTTTTTTCAAAATATAACTAACAATTTTCTAGGGAACACCTGAAGGAAAGTGATTTCGATGAAATTTTGACAGATACTTCAAAACTCGCTAGTCATCGTTGAGCAATCAAAATTTTTCCGCGAAAAGTATCGGAATTCTTTTTTTTGAAATATTCAGTGCCAGCATATTCGCATCTCACAACATTTCAATTTTTTTAGGTCTATTGAAATGGATTGGACGAACGCACCACGATCTTCATTGTACCAAAAAACAGAAGTGTCATCTGTAAACAGGGTGAACTTTCCAGATATATCCAGTATGGCCATATCGTTTACATGGAGCAGAAAGAGGATAGGGCCCGAGACTCACCCTTGGAGGACTCCACGGACAATCGTTTTCTTCTCGGAGTTATTAGGACCTAATGTGATTTTTTGGATTCGGTCTGTAAAGTATGACCTGAACCATTTCAGAACCGTGCCCCGAAAGTGATAATGAAAAAGCTTCTGCAGCAGAATTTCATGACTCACGCAATCGAAGGCTGTGGATAGGTCAAGAAACATTGCTGCAGCCGCTTCCTTTTCATTGATGTTCATGTATATTTTTTCAAGAGACTTGAAAATGGCATAAGTATTGCTTTTCAACTGACGAATCCAAAAAGGAGGAGGTTCTCTATTCGACGCTTATATTTTTTTTTATGTATGATCACGCACAACTTTCCACAGAGCGGTTCGATTCCGATGATTCTTTTTTTCGATAGATCGGAGCATAATTACTGTACCAGATTTAAGAACAATTCACTTCCGGCAAAGCGTTGAAACTTGTACTACAATGGCTGCAGAATCTATAATAATTTACCTGAAGAAGTGCAAAGTGCGCCAAATATCATTTTCAAAAATAGGCTCAAAGACTTCTTGACCCAAAAGAACTTTTACACACTTGACGAATTTTTTTCTTAAGAGATTGATAGGACCACTGTATGTCTAGTTGTATACATTTGTATATCTGTGGTTCGTCGGTATTCGTGTTTTATTCATAATTTATGTTATATTTCTTGTCTTCTATATTTACTGTGTATACTTTCATTTACTGACGCTCTAGGCAATTTGTTATGGACATCCTTGTAATGGTTTTGATAACTTATTGTTGATTAAAGTATATTATTATTATTGGATAGGGTGTACCTCGAAATTGGTCCCATTTTAATTTGAACAACGAAATCCATCCCTAAGGGTAGAAAAATGAAGGATATTGATGGTTCACCCTCTGAATTTTAGTCCGTTAACCGATTCTATCAGGCATAACTTTGTAGTGGGTTTTCCGATTTGGATTATCCTTCTTTATTAGAAAGGGTTTACCTCATAGTTGATCATATTCCAATTTGGAATGAAATGATCCACCCCTATGGGTATAAAAATGGGAAATGATTATTGACAGACCTTCCTACATCCGTCAGAATGATTACATACTATGAAAGGATGGAATTATATACAAAGTGATGGAATCAACTAACCAGAACTCTCAAAATTAATTAATATTATATAACAATAAATAGTTGAAAAGGAAAATTATATTATTTAATAGTTAATAGTTGAAGTAAGCTAGGTAAGTAAGTATTTTGGAAGTAATCAAAAATTAAGTAGGTAGTAATTAGTAGATTTCAGCAACAAAAAAGTGAAAAATAAAAGTTTTTAACAAACAATTAAACCGACGAAAAAATCAACTGAATAGCAAAGAATTAAAGAAACCTTCTTAGTCTAAATGATAATTGAGCTCCTAAACTATTGTGAGTAATTTGAGTCGGCGCCATACAAACTAGCAATTGAATTAGGTAAAGCGTAAAATGATGGCAGCGAGATACACGGCTGCGTTTTGATCACTTCTTTCAAAATAATATAATGATCTTCGATAATTGTTTGTTTGGCGCCGACTCAAAATCAGTGACTCACATTAGTTTAGGAGCTCAATTATAATTTAGACTAAGAAGGTTTATTTAATTTTTATTCTATAAAAGGATGGGATTATATACAAAGAGATGAAATCAACTAACCAGAACTTTCAAAAATAATTTATATTATACAGTGACCGGCAGAAAGTACGCATCATATGGGAAATTTTTTTATTAATAAATTTTGACGAATATCGATATGTGGAATCGCTTCTGCATCAAAAGCAACCCCAAAAGACGATGTACAGTGCCTTCGTCTTTTCGTGTTTGGCGGGAAATTGAAAAAAATTTAAAATTATGTCTCAAAACACACTTATTTGGGAGAATATTGAAAAATGTTATCTGGAAAAGTTGTTTAGAACGACATTTTATAGCTATGAAAAAAATCTGAGATAAAAAAATAAAAATCAATTTTTTGCCATAATAAAAATTTTAATTTGGAAAAATATATTTTAGGCAAAGAAACTCATTAGTAAGTAATATTTAAAATGATATTTTGTAAATATTCGCAAGCCACTTCTATTTTATTCGGAAAAAAATTGAAATCTATGGATTTGCCATGTATTCAGCTGCTTCATAAGAGGTCACTGAAATATCTCCAGAACATTATAATCTTGATACTGTTCATTATTAATAAAGTTCCTTGTATCTACATAATTTCAAATTGATTTTTTCATTCAAACAAAAAATAAATTGATTACAAACTTTCGAGTATGCATGAAATTATTTGGTTTATAATTATTTCAGCTTCTAATTTTATTATAAAATGTAATTATGTAAAAAATTTAATCAATTTTTTGTTCTAATAAAAAACTCATATTGAAATTCTGTAGATACATGGTTCTTTGTCAATAATAAACAGTATCGGGATTATAATGTCCGGAAAGATATTTCTGTGACAGCTGAACACATGGCAAATCCACAGATTTAAAATTTTCTTCGAATAAAATAGAAGTAGCTGGTGAATCTTCACAAAATATTATTCAAAATATTACTCTTGGGCTTAACTAATGAGTTTCTTTGTCAGAAATGTATTTATCAAAATTGAAATTTTTTTTATGGCAAAAATTGATTTTTATTTTTTCATCTCAGATTTATTTCCAAACTTTCACATAGCTATAAAATGTCGTTCTAAACAACTTTTCCAAGTAACATTTTTCAATATTTTCTCAAATAAGTGTGTTTTGAGACATAAGTTTTAAATTTTTTAAATTTCCCGCCAAACACGAAAAGACGAACGGCACTTTACAACGTCTTTTGGGGTTGCTTTTGATGCAGAAGCGATTGCACATATCGATATTCGTCAAAGTTCATTAATAAAAGAATTTCCCATATGATGCGTACTTTCTACCGGTCACTGTATAACAATAAATAGTTGAAGTAGATAATCATATTATTTAACAGTTAATAGTTGAAGTAAGCTAGGTAAGTAAGTATTTTGGAAGTAATCGAAAATTAAGTAGGTAGTAATTAGAAGATTTCAACCAAAAAAAATTGAAAAATAAAAACTTTTCAACAAAAAATTAAACCGACGAAAACATCAACTGAAAAGCAAAAAATAAAATAAACCTTTTTAGTTTTAATGATAATTGAGCTCCTAAACTAAGTAACTAATTTTGAGTCGGCGCCAAACAAACTAGCAATTGAATTAGGTAAAGCGTAAAATGATGGAAGTGAGATGCATAGGGGCATTTTAATTACTTCTTCAAAGTAGTATGATGATCTTCGATAATTTTTTTGTTTGGCGCGGAATCAAAATTAGTTACTCACATTAGTTTAGGAGCTCAACTATCATCAATACTAAGAAGGTTTATTTTACTTTTTGCTTTTCAGTTGATATTTTCGTCGGTTTAATTTTTTGTTAAAAAGTTTTTATTCTGTTTCGGAATCCATCCTGTTCTCTAACCAATATAATGTGTCTCCCCAAAAAACCCATTTCTCTACGTTTAACCAGCTTTTCGATTATTTTAGATAGCGTCGATGAAATCTCCTTTGTAAAGAGGTATTACTATTGCAGACTTCGGACTGGAAGGGATTATTATGTGAGTTCTGTGTTGTTCTATGTATGTCAAGATGTGTGATATGTAATCCAAATTGTCTCAATATTCAAAGAATATTCCATATACAGTGTGTATCAACGATGCGTGGGTGGACCATAGCTGCTTCCATATTCGAGATAGGAAAAATGTCTCAAATAAAACTACCAAATACAGAATGTGCGATAAATGTGTGACTCAAATTGATATTTTTTTTGAATGAAACACCTTATATATTTTCACTCGATTGCATTTCAATAGAAGAGTGTTTTTCAAAAATAAAGGGTTGTAAGGGTTTATACCAGGTGGTACGGAAGTTATTCTGGGATTTATGTCACAAAATAGGTTGATTCAACACCAAATATCTCAAAATAGATCATTTGAAATATGAAATTTTTTCCACCAAATATCCTCAAAAATGGTTTCGTTTTATTCACTATTTATAATTTTATCGAATAACGCTTTTCCCATACAGGGGCAACTATAATTCGGGAACAATTTTTCTTAGGTTTTTCAAATGGAATGCCCTGCAAATAAGGCGATACCAGAATAGTCCACACTTTGAGCTTGCAAAAGATGTAGGGTTTGCCTACTTTATTTCCAACGGATATGTATCTCTTTCTTAAGGAAATTATGGAAAAATCATCATAACAGCAATAACGATGTTTTAATTCAATACTGGCAAGAGAGGTAACGAAATAAACTCAAACAGTTCAAAAACGCGTAAATTCACAGCAGATGTTCAAACAATCTCCCATTTTGAGCTATGCACATGCACAAATTGAGTCTATCTACACTTGCTCTTCAAACTTCAATCGAAGTTGGTCTTGTAATAGAGCGAAACACTTCTCTAATTATATTCTTCATGTCTTCTGCTGTCATTGGTTTTTCACTGTAGACCTCTCCTTTATCATATCCCCAAATGTATAAATCTAGGGGCGTGAGGTCTAGGGACCTTGCTGGCCCCTCAATGGGTCCATTTCTTCCTATCCATTTCTGCGCCATCCGTTCAAAAGCGCGCGCCATCATGTTGGTAATATAACCTGTGTCTGGTGTCAATCGGTACATCCCTCACCGAATTTGGTAAATCATCTCGGATAAAATCTCTGTGAATCTCTTCATTTTCCATGCGTTTTTATCCCCGGACAAAATATCCCCTACAAAATATCCCCGGACAATCTCCAAGACAAAATATCCCCAAGTCAAAACATCCATAGACATAACACCCCCAAGACGGAATATTCCTGGACAAACGTACACACGCACACAAGACAAATAATTATTTTCAGTTGTTAATTCATAGAAACACATTTTTATTCAAGTCATTAGAAAACAATAACATGAATAATATAAAATAACAAAATTATAATTACAAATAAACATAGATAATCAAATAAATTGCTCATACAATATATAAAAAAAAAAGTTGAGAGGTGTCAAGGGACACCCGGATGGAACGAAGTTCCTTTCGATTGATTAATAAAGGAATTGTAATAATATTTTTTTCAAGTTATAATAATATTTTTTTTATTATTAACAAATATAATGTAATATAAACTCAATCAGTAGGCTCAATTTTAGTACATACGCATTGACATTGTTATATTGAAATATAATTTGCTTTTAAATTTATTAAAGTTATGACGCGTACACTTGCTAAACACACAATAATGGAGAGATTATAACGCGCATGACTTGGTTAGCACAATAGTAAAGAGAGGTTATAATGCGTACTTGCTAAAAATACATAAGCATTTATTATTGTCTGTATAAAATCTCTACTTACCTAACTCCATCAGGAATATCCGGAACTTGTGGAGAAACACTGTCAGGATTCATTATTGTTTTTATTTTTTATTATTTATCATGTACAAAAAACCTGTATACACTCAACAAAAATAATCGTCGCGACACCACACTGTTCAATGCGAAATAGAAAGACGAAACGAAAATAACTGGCTTGCTTTCTATGAGAGAGAGAGAGAGACAGACAGAGAAACACGCGCACGCCGCACGGCTTACCACTATAGCAAAAAGTGTCGTTACAACTTTTGGTCTTAATTTATTCCGTCTAGCCCCCTTTCGCAACGCGCGATAAGGAACTTCGTTCCAAAAATAATCGTCACGAGACCACACTGTTCAATGCGAAATAGAAAGACGAAACGAAAATAACTGGCTTGCTTTCTATGAGAGAGAGAGAGAGAGAGACAGACAGAGAAACACGCGCACGCCGCACGGCTTACCACTAAGTGTCGTTACAACTTTTGGTCTTAATTTATTCCGTCTAGCCCCCTTTCGCAACGCGCGATAAGGAACTTCGTTCCAATAACCAAAGACAATAATTTCAATGGTTAAATAACAAAAAAAGTTGCCAAAAATTATAAAATCGACAAATACATAACTCGTAATATTAACCAAAAATTATCGGTTCGAAACTAAGAATCAGTCTGAATCAGTAAATTACATTTGGGGTTGGATGTACAACGCCATGATATATTGCTTTTATTTACTTTCTTCTTACAATACAACATTCCATCATGTAATAAGAGTTTTGTCCCTTCTGGGACGGAACAAATTTCAACGGCATTGCAATTATATACTAGTCAATAACAACAATTATTATCAGGCTTATCAACAATATTGATATATCAAAACTTCAAATATCTGAACCTTAATTTCCAACAATAGCATCGATACACAACAAACTCTCAGAGTGAAGTGAGGCAGAGAATGAAAACAGCTGACAGAACGTATACTTCAACTAATTAAAATACACAAGATGTGGAAACCTACAGAAACTAAACGTGAGTTAACAGTCCACTACGAGATGTCAGTATAGAACCCATATTTGACGCCAAATTATACAGGGATTTTTCGTCCGATGATATTTTGTCCGGATATAATTTGTCATGGGGATATTTTGTCCGAGGACCCCCCCCTCCCCAAACATTTATCGACCATATATTTTGCTTATCAACTTCTCTGGCCCAAGATGGATTCTCTGTCGAGTAGTAGTGGTAATCGTGTCTATTTACCATTCCATTGCTTTTAAATATGAACTCGTCACTAAACAAAATGTTTTTTCTCGCCAACGAAACTCAATATATTTTCGCAATAGCGAACACTGGTATCATAATCCCTTCAATAGAGTTCTTGATGTATTCAATTCGGTATGAATGAAGTTTATTTTTTATCAATATTCTGTTCACGGAAGTATGACTCAAATCCAGCACTCCTGCAATTTTCCTCGTACTAACACGAGGATTCGCAACTGTTAGAAGCATCACGCTAATTCATTTCCTTCATATGTTGCAATTTTATTTACTAGTTGCCTTCTCTTGTGCTTGACACTGCCTGTTTTCTCAAATCATCCTTCAACCCTCCGAAAGAAAACTCTCTGGTCGTATAGACCTTGAATCAGTATATTGAACAGCCATACAGCTGATAAACGATTTTTGTCACAGTCACCCAAAATGTAGATCATGTTTATCTTACATAGCGAAAAAATTTAAATTTTTGTTTTGTATAAAGTGTATATTTTCATAAGTTTTGCAAAGCGCTTCCGACTTTCTTCTTCTTCAGTGCTTCCTGAGAGAATTTATAAATTGATGTTAAAATTTGAAAAAGTTAGGTTGAGAATTTTTTTAAAAATCATTGAAATTTTTCACTACTCACAAGACAGGTGCAGGAAGTTATACAATAGATGAATACATTGTCAATCCAAGGATACTAATAATGGCTTAGAATCTAACGAATAACATGTTGGAATTCAAAGGATATGTCAATATATCAATGACAATTAGTTTGATTTTTTATATGTTAGATGTCGATGAGAGGAAGGGTTAATACCAACTTAAAGTGAGTTTATACAGCAAGTAAAATAAAATGAGAAATATAATGAAGTAAAATAAAAAATAATAATTTTCAGACTGTTTATAGAGCTGAGTAAATTAATGTAAAAAGTAGGAAGCTGTCAATCGAAATTTGGGATTTTATGTTGAGGTTACCTCAATTTCAATGATGTATACCTGTAAAATTGATCGCTGTTATTGTTTATTAAATAAAAAATTAGCTACTGTTGACAACACTAACAATATTATAGTATTTTCGTCATCTAAAGACATTATTGGCCAAAAACGAAATTTAAAAACTGGCCCTGAACACACCATTTCCCAGTTATGAAAACAAAAACATATACTAGGACTGAATAGCTATTATATCATGCCCATCTATCATCAACTTTCGTCAATTTGTCTGAATTATTCAGTATGTACATATGCCTAACAACTAGTCGAAGTGAAATAGAATAAAAGATAAAAGTTAACCATCTTTTATTTTACTTCTTATTTTATTTTATTTCTGTATAAACTTGTTATGGATGTCGTGTAGTTTTAACTTTTTAAATTACTTTATTTTATTTCTTATTTTACTTTACTTGCTGTATAAACTCACTGTTAATTGAAATAAATTGAGAAAGAAGTTGCCAGTTCTGTGAAAACAGTTTTTAATAGAAAAGGGTTGTGGACATTTTAATTTGATTTTAGTTATTATTCCTATTATGAAGGGGATAGAAATCTCTGTTTAAGTTCACTTGGAAGTTCAGACAATACTTATTATTGGAAAGTTCTTCAGAAATGTCCAGTTCTTCAAACAAGTCCAATCTCAAATGATTTTTTTTGTCAGACAAAATTGAAGTTTGAATGATTGATAGACTTGATTTGTGTATTATTCAAAATGGGAGATTGTTTGAACATCTGCTGTGAGTTTACGCTTTCTTGAATATTTTGAGTTCATTTTGTTAGCTTCTTTGTCCAGCATTGAAAACAAAAATCGTTATTGCTGTTAAAATAACTTTTTCATACTTTCCGTGAAAATTAGTTAGGTACATTTCTGATAAAAATCAAGTGGGCACTATGAGCTTGCAGAAAATGTAGGGTTCACATTTTCTGCAAGCTCATAGTGTTAACTATTCTGGTATGGCCTCATCTACAGGGTGAAACAACTGAGAAAAAAGTGATCTCCAGTTTGGTTGCCCCTGTATGGAGAATGCGCCATTCGGTAAAATATGAATTGGAATTGAAAAGACACAGTTTTTGAAAATATTTGGTGGACATTTTTTTCATTCTAAATTATTAACTTTGAGATATTTGGTAATATTATTTTTGTGAATCCATTTTGTGACATAAACCCCACCATAACTTTCCATAAAGCCTTATATTTTTGAGAAACACTTTTCTGGAGGAATTCAATCGAGTAAAAATATATAGAAAAACATAACTTTGATGAGTCACACATTTATCGGGAACCCTGCATGTTGGTAATTAATTTTGGAACAACTTTTATTTCAGACAATTTTTTCTATTGGGAATTCAAAATCACGGATACTCCCTCTGGTGTCGATTTTTGAAACTATACATTAGTACGTTGTTTACTTTTCGAAACATAAATGTTTATATGATATTAGCCATTGAAAACCTGAAACTTGTCGAATTTCTTGTGATTGTTGACATTTAATGAAATTGACTATTGTACGTCCTCGAGTGAAAAAATGAGAGATTCAAGTTCAAATAATTATTGTTGTGTACCTCAAAGTGACTCTTGGCAAAACGATACCGTTGTACAGGAATGAGTTTTCATCATTTTCCGTGAGAAAATGAACGTAACGTGCAGACTAATCTAGGATTGAGCGGATCTATAGACAGACGATGGGCTCTTGAAGAAGAATACAGTCCCTTCCCAAAATCTTCCTGTATCGTCTGTGGCCAAGAAAAAAAGTGAATGAGAGGAAATAAAAGAGAGTTGAGAAGAGAAGAAGAGATATTATTCAACATACCGTGAATTATTCATACAGAATGGAAAAACAGTGACTGTATATGTATAGCCTCACTAAGGCTTTTGATAGCCTCAATTTGGATTTTGTGGAAAAAAACTATATGCCTTGGGATTTCGTGGAAACGTGCTAACTTGGCTGATGTCATACTTGTGATTTATGAAAATAGCAGTCAAAATAAATCAAACTCAGTCAAATGAGGCAATTGTTGACCTGGGTGTTCCAAAGGGTTGTGTACTAGGTCCACTTATATTTATAATGTGTATCAATGACCTACCAGAATTTATGAAAACGAAGTGTAAGGTTATATATATTTGGACGATAACTTAGGTGTACTATATAATAAATTCGCCGAATGGTGTTTGAACAGTCATCTGATTCTAAATCATGGGAAAACGGTTCTAATGAAATTTAACATAACAAATGATCCCAACACTTCTTTTGATATACATACTGAAAATATCAATTTGACGTCGTCTAAGGCAACAAAATTCCTTCGAAACTTTCTTGACTCATCACTCTCTTTTCAGGCTTGTACTAATCATATATCAATGAAGATATGTAGCAGCTTCTATGCAATCTTACAACTTGAGAATATACTTTCCTAACAACAACTAACAAATATCTACTCTGCGATGACAGACTCTCAATTATCCTAATGTTATAATATGGAAAAGCTCTAGATAACAACAAAATTGTTTATTTTACAAAAAAAATAATACGTCTCATCTTTGGGATACATAAGAGAACTTCATGTAGAGGCCTCTTTCAATCAAACAAAATTCTAACTCTCCCCTGTATCTATATCTAGAAAAATATTCTATTCGTTAAAAATAATCTGAAAGATTTCATTGAAAGTTCTGACAATCATAACTATAAGACAAGGCATGGTAATCTTCTACGCATACCACCTCATTGGACAACTGTTTTTGAAAATATAATAAAAATTTATTGCACTATGTAAAGAGAGGAACATTACAAGCCAGTCACATGAGGAAATCATACAAAAGATCTTCTGTAGAAGAATCGTACAAAGGTATAAGTTGAGATTTTTATAGATAAAATAAGACGAGTAAAACAAATTCAAAATTAGCTAAAAGGTATGGATAATATAATCGCCAGGTTCGTATGGCTCCAGATTTTTGAGTGTTTCTATTAATAATTTCTTGATTTCATTAAAATTTTCTACTTTTTTTCATTATTTCTGGTAGGTGGTTATAGGAGCGAATAGTGGAGTAGAGTGTTGGAAAGGTGTTGAGCAGGTATATTATAGTTGTTTATTTGTGTTGTAGTATATACTCCTGATGGCTTATGTTCTTCAAAGTAGCTTCTATTTTTGAAGACAAATTTAATACATTCATAAATATACAATGCGGCTATAGTGAACAATCTCAATTTTTTGAAATGATTCCTACAAGATTCGAAGTATCCCAGTTTGTTCATGGTGCGGATCGCTCGCTTCTGAATTTCAAAGATTCTTTGGATTTCTATGCTGCCACCCCAGAATATTATACCATACCTGGCACGAGAGTAAAAATTTGCGAAGTAGAAGGTTCTAGTGATGCTTAAATTGCAGTTGTTTGATAGAACTCTCAGTCCGTAGCAGGCTGTACTGAGTTTTTTTGATAGATAATCTATATGATAGTCAAATTTGAGAGTTTCGTCTATGATAATACCTGACCATTTCAGAGAGTTTGAGAAGGGGATATCCTGTCCGTTCAGATTGGCCATCTTATATTGGCATACAGTTGTATAATAAACTACCAAGCTCTATAAGATAAAACCAAAATTTTAATGTATTCAAAAATATCTCAAAGATCTTCTGTGGCAATACTCATTCTATAATCCGAATCAATTTATGGAATGTAGCTTTCAAGACAATTGTATTTCTTTATATATTTATCTATGATATAACATATTTTATGAATGTCCTTTTCCCTACTGTCTTTTCCTAATATCATGTAAATGGTGTCAATGGAATAAAAGATTATTTATTTATTTATTATTCATCTAGGTGATAAGGACACATTGTGTACTTTTCGAAACATTAATGTTAATATGATTTTAGCCATTATACACTCAAATCTTTTGTGATTATTGACATTCAATGAAATTCTGGTTTACCTGGTGAATATTCTGTTGACTAATGAACGTCCTCGAGTGAAAACATTAGTGATTTAAGTTCAAATATTATTGTTGTGTACCTCAATGTGACACTTGGCAAAACGATACCGTTGTACTCGAAAACGTTTTTATCATTTTCCGTAAGAAAATGAACGTAACGTTCTGGTGCAGACTAATCTAGGATTGAACGAGTCTATAGACAGAAGATGGGCTCTTGAAGGAGAATACAGTCCCTTCCCAAAATCTGCCCGTATCGTATGTGGCCAAGAAAAAAAGTGAAAAAGAACCTTCAAAGAGAGTTGAGCGGAAAGAAAAGAGAGTTAAGGAGATAAAAAAGTGATATTATTCAACATACAGAAGATTATTCATACAGTATGGAAAAATAGTGACTATATCTGTATATCTAGGGATAAGAACACATTCTCACACCATCTTGTTTGTTTTAGATGAAATAAAAAAAATTGTTTTGTTCAGTTTTATTTTCAATTCAAACATTCACAAATAATGTGTAACATTTCTTCAAAATAATTCATAACAATAAGTCCAGAAAATTCGAACACACTTTGTCTCTTTTAAAATGAATTTTCGGAAATGACATCGTCCTAAAATTCAAATACACCACTTCACTAGAGACTTGAAATGAATTACACTACACAAAAAAAAACTTGAAACGAATACATAATGAACATTTTTCAAGAAAAATTCCAAACACAAGTGTATAACCTCCAATAAAACAGACAAACAATGTACGTATGTATGGTTTGAATTTTCGCCACTCTGGCGCTGGCATCTAATTTTGAATTCCCAATCACAATTAGGGAAGCAGCTGTCGTCCACCTACGCATCATTGATACACCCTGTATAAAGGTTTTCGCAAGCTCTAGTAAGAAACGTATTTCTTTTATTCAAATCCATGAATTTACTGTTGAAAACCAAGGATGGTGAACATCAGACTCATTTGTCACCACTGGGTTTGTTTTTCCGTTCATCCCAATTCAGGTATCATTCCACTTTCCTACTGCTCGATTTATCAAAATAATAGGTGCTCGAAGAAAAAACTGTCTCCACTCTTCTTTTCCCCATCATAACCCAATGAGTGTCTATGCCATTTCCTTATTTATCCATAAATCCACCGTTTCTCCCGACGACAGCTCAAAGTTGTCTTTTTGATGTATCGTAATCCTCAGAGTTGTTCGGGTGTTATCTGCATCCGACAGAGGTGTGGTTATGGTCTCCCGGGTTCGCTTCTACCTATTCAAGTCGTTTGTATCAAATCGGATTTTCATGGGATTATTGACAATCGCTATTACACTCGGAGAAGGGTGGAATAATAGCTCATAATCAAATCGGGGATTATTTCGTTGACACTTTGCGAAATTTCGGCAATTTATCTTTAATTGAGAAGACTAGACTGAGTAAATTTGACTGTATTCAGTTAGAGAGGGGAATTGCATCACTTTTCATTTGCATTGTACGACGGCGGCGGAAGATCAAAATGAGACTTATGAAGGTCGATTCATTATATGATCACACACATCACAGGAATTATGTAGAGAAATCGAATAATAGTATATTATGCAACGATCATGTAATGATGGTTATTGATACACGAGCATTAACCGGGATACGAAACGAACCGACGGCGAGTTTCGTATGGTTTATGCGAGTGTATTAATAACCATTACATGAGAGTTGCATATGCAATTTTTTCTACACCCCATAAATGATGAATAACTATGAATATTATATTTATATTTGTATTGAACACAATAACAGTAATTACTCGTATTTCTGTAAAAAAATTCAACAAAATTGTAATTAATGGTATTACTTTGGGTATTACCATGGATAGGAAAACTATAAACATTCTATTTATATATTGAACATAATAATTGTGAATAATCTGATTACTTAAAAGTATTAAGATTATTTATTGTGCAGTTTGAAAAGTTTATTCCAGGTCCCACTGATCTGGAAGTGGACTGTAAGTGGAAGGAATATTTACATTTCTTTCATTATTGCTAGTCTCAATAGAGTTCAATATTGTATTGGAAATGCTGATTTTATTCTGAACCGAATTTTCAATGTAGCCTTCCGCCTCTGAATTGGATTTCCAGCCACCATGAAGTTTTAATGCAGTAATATCACCACCGGCATCAACTAATACGGTTGCAGATGCCTTCGAAAACAATGTATATAAATTCGGATCAGGCAGATTTAAATATGTTGCTATTTGCTTCCCCAAATTACCAAATCTATTAATACCAATGTTTTGAATTGTGCATTTTCCATTAAAATAATTAACGAAAAAAGAAGGGGTGGGGCAAATTTTCGGACGCCATTTCATATATTTTTTACTAATTTCGTAGTATTTGCCGGTAATTGTGAATGTTCGTTTTACTTTTGTCCTAGTTTCTACCACATTAAGAATTAAGATTCCATTCATATCTTTGACATTTTCACATTTTAGGTCATGTAGTTCATGCCTTCGACATGATCCCTTATTCCACAAATCATTTACCTAAAACAAAAGATAAATTAAAAAATTGAACAATAAAAATAAAGAAAAGAAAAAAGAAAAATGAAAAAAAAAGCAGGATGACCTAGGCTAGCTTCGAACCCGCGTCTCATACTGTAGTCTATAGTTCAAATCTAGCCCCTTAGCCCGCTTCGCCACGAGTTAACTTATCAAGTTTTCTCGACATTAATGAAATATATCATGCCTGAGTCGAATGAAAAATGTAATCATGACAAATTTTTTTAAAATGCAATATTAGGTAGATACTTACTTCTATAAATAAAAACTTTTTAGTGTTTGCATTATTATATTTTGTGATGACCCATTATTGTTATTGTCATTAAAACTAATCTTTTCAAATAATGGTAAACGTCTGAGGTTGGATGTTGTCGAATAAAAGTGCCTTTTCATAAAAAATCGTTTAAAGATCGACTTCACGCTAGTCTTTTATTCAGAAAATTGTCAAAAAACCTTGTTTGTTTCTGAATATTGAAAAATCCCAGTAATTTCAATTTGAGGCCGAGTTGTTTCTACACAACGGGAAAATATTAAAACATGGATGATGTATGATGGGATACCTTTCAGCATACAAAGTTTCTGTTTCAAATCTTTTTTTGCATTCGTCATGAATTAATAGCACCCCACTTTTTCATCTCGTGTATACATGTTTGTTGTAATGACTCAAGGTATACGAACTCATTAGGTTATTGATTAACACTATTCCTTTTCTCATCAGAGTTATTTTTTGGGTTCCATACATTCTTTTGTTTTTGAGAAATGAATTATTTTGTATCACGCACTGTTGAATAAATTGTACTTTTCAATTTTTAATTGATTAATGTAAGAAAATCGGAAAACAAAACTCCCGAAAACAAAATATTTTGATAAGCCCTTTTCCTCGAAAATAAAGCCGTTTGAGACATATGTTTATATAAAGTTTTCGTCCTGTAATATTGAAAAGAATCATTTCACGAAGTTTGTCAACTCCCTGTATATTTATATATATATATATATATATATATATATTTGGGTTTTGTATTTATACATGTTAATTTCACATTTGCGTCATTTTTAAACTGAGAACCAAAAGGAGGAGGTTCTCTAGTGGCGCATATTTTTTTTTTATGTATGACCACACATAACTTTTTTTACTGGACGTTCGATTCCGACAAATCTTTCTTCAGTGGATGGGTGTACTTCGAAGTTGGTCTTTATTTGGATGTAAAGATGAAATCCACCCTGAAGGGTTGCAAATGAAAGATTATGATCACTCACCCTCTAATTCTGGTCGTTAACGGATTCTATCAGGCAAATTGTACTGGTTCTTCGATTTGGATGATTTTTTTTTTTTTAGATAGGGTGTACCCCATAGTTGATCATATTGAATTCAAAATGAAATCATCCACCCTTACGGGTAGAAAAATAGGGGGAAAATTGATTTTTCCTTGTGAACATTGGCACACATATGTGTTGACAATGACAGATCGCTATTATTATTATTTTTTTTCTTTACATCCGTCAAATTATTATATTCTATGAGGGAAGGGGAAAGATAAAACAAAGTAATGAAATAAACAACCAGAACAACAAAAATAATTTATATTACAACAAATAGTAAAAGTAGATAATCATATTATTTAACTGGTAATAGTTGAAAAAATGGGAAATTTTAAAGAAATCAGAAAAAAGAGGTAATAATTGTGATTTTAAAAAAAAATTAAAAAAATTAAATTTTTTTTAAAAAAAAAATTAAACCGCAAAAACTAAAAAAAAAAAAATAAAAAAACCCTTTGTCTTTAAAGATATGCCCAAAAATTGGTATTAAGGTCCCCCCAAAAGCAATTGACGGCGTATTGATTCTTCTCAAAAAAATATAATGATCTTCGTTGATTGTTTTTTTGGCCCACTCAAAAATTATTCCAATTAATTTTTTTAATAATTGTATCTTGGGACTACTTCATATTGTTTTTCCATATATAAAAAGGGGTCACTTTTTAGATTTTTGGTTTTTTTGATGTTAAATTTTTTGAGGGTTTTTTTTAAAAAGATATAATATATATATAAAAATATATATATTTTTTATAACAAATTTCGTCCTTTTTTGACCCTACAACCCCCCGTCCTGGGTGATACAAAGTCCATCCGGGCGGGGATTTTTTCCTACAATAATTCCATTTTTTAAACGAACCCTCGAATTATATATTCCAAATTGACCCCCCCCAGGCCCCGGATGGGGGAACAGAAAACATTCTTAAAATGAGAGTTATGTACCCAAAAAAAAAACATAATAAGGGGGACTCTATTTGGTTTTAAAATTCAATTATACATTTGTTGAGACAATTTCTTTTGGGGGGGCCTTTAAATCGGAATGCTAATATACATTAATATATTTTTCACATGATGATGATTCCTCAGCCGGCAACCAAAAAAAATACTTTTTTGGTTTCTTCATTGAAAACCCTGGAAGTTCGGGGACTTTTTTTTGTGGGGTAAGAAACTTCTTTAATTTTTTTTGGGATTTCATATTTTTTTGAAATCAAAGATGTATAAAAACATATATATAATTAATGAAATTAAAAATCAATTCCCCCTTTGCCCAGAAAAAACTTTTATGATTTTTTGAGAATTCAAGTTTTTTATAAATTTTTTAAGGGTTTTCGGCCCTTTTCTTTTTGGGAAAATTCAAAAATTTTTTTTTGATAGTTTGGTTTGACTGATTCGTATTTGGGTGGAAACCTAACTTTTCATGTAGACTGGGATTTTAAAAGGAAAAAAGGGGGGTTCTCCAAAGTGAACTGGGCAGACCTCTTTTTTTCACCCACAGTTTTTTTTTGGGGTAGCATTATTCTCCTGGGGGGGACTCCGATGAAAAATCCCAAAATTTGAATACGATAACAAGTTATCAAGTTCATATTTCAATTTATCCGTATCTTTTTGCATTCATTTGGGTCCTACTCATCTAAAAAAACACTTTTCCTTCTATTTTTGTCACATTTTTTTTCCCCCGGGAAAAAAAAAAAATTTTGATTTTGTTCAAATTTTTAAACCGACCAAGGTATTTGAATATTTCGTCAGCCCAAACCACAATGAAACTACCTTCTCCCCGAAACCCCAAATTTGGGGCAAAACAAAAACCCCCTTTCCCCTCAAAAACAAAAACTAATGATAAATTAAGCGTCCTTCCCCCCAGAAAAAAACCAATGAAAATAAAATCTACTTGGGGGAAAAACGAAAATTGTAGTATATAAATGGAAATATGGTGCCAAAAAAAAAAAAAAAAATTTTGTGGCATAAGGCAAATTATTAAATTGAAGAATAATAAAGGTATCAAGTGGGGGTCAATCCCCGACCTTTCATTTTTACCCTACCTTCCCCCGGGCTATTCGGGACAATATGCTCGAAAAAATATGAAAGTGAAGAATCGAAGGTTAAATACTCCAAATTTTTAGAAAAAAAAGACTGAGGAATAAGAAATTTTTACAAAAAACATATTCTGCAAAATTAAAAAATTTCTGAAACTTTACTAATTTTGGAGTTTTTTTTTTCTTATTTTTTAGATGACTATCTGAAACAAGTTTACTCATTTAAAGGGAAACGTGATATTTTGTTTTTACTTTGAAGATTCCCGATAATTTTTTCCCCGTTTTTCTCTTCGAAAAAACAGCACTAAAAACTCTAAAGTCCCCTTGTGGGGTCTATACTATTTTGGGGCTCCCCTCCCCTAAGACAACTGGCTAAAGAATAATCAGGTTACTCTGATGTGGGTGCAAAAAAATCGGGAAGAACTTTCGGAAGCCCCCAGCCTTGGAAGGGGGGAAATCAATTTTCTGGCCCAGAACCCCTGTGATATTTTCAAAGCCCAACCCCAAAAAAAAAGTTCGGGGCTGGGGGGGCTGAAAATTTAAACTCACTGGAATGGGGTTTAGGGGCCAAAAGACAAACGACAAAGCTTTTGAACTCATCCCCAAAAAAGCTGAACAACTTTCTCGAGTTGGACAAAAGGGGACTTGAAACTGGTACTGCTCCCAGGACATTTGTCCTCTGGTATCACCTCAAAAAAACTGGGAAAAAATCAGACAGTGGGAAATGTGCCGTTACTGCGAGAATTTCGCCGAAACTGCAGAATACCCCTTTTTGGCTGCAAAATTTTTTTTTTTGCAGAAGGCGGTTTCGAAGGGTTTCACTAAGCCCTTTTCCAACAGGAAATTGGGTCCCCGGAAACATTTCACTTTTTAAGGGGGGCAGAAACCGGGGCTCGAAAAGGTGAAGGGGGAATGTACAAAAAACCTCACAGGTCGAGGGGACGGAGGGGCTGAAAAGCCATATCCCAACCCCCATGATCCCCCTCTTGAAATGTATTTACTTACGAATCTTTCGGGAAAATTTTAAAAATTTTTTTATGTATATAGCGTATTATTTCTGTGGGGCTCATTCCGTTTTTTTTTCCCCAAAACTTGTCTGTATTCATTGTCACGAACACACTCTTCCCCCAGCAACAATATGTACAGTGGTAACAACAGCAAGCTGGTGAGTACCTTACCCCACCCACACTATTGGGGAAACCCGGGTACGCTGGATCCACGCGCTAGGTTATCCTGCTACCGAATCATTTCAAATAGTGGGTCCGCCTGGGGAAAGAGCCTCCTGGCTCTGGGGTTCAAACCCCCGCGAATAAATGCCCGCTCCCGAAGGGCAGAGGGGAAACCCTTCATCGGGGCCCCCAAAATAAAGGACTTCCCCCTCTCTAACGAATACGGTATGTTTTTTATTGGACAAATTTTATGACCCCGCCCTCCAGGTCCAACACCTTGTGGCGGGGGGAACAGCAAACCCATGGGGAGGGCCCTCTTCCCCTGGATACCCATGTCTCAGGAGAATTCCAATATCCCAAGATTTCTCCACCAACCCTATCCGCCGCTTACTTTCTTTCAAAAAACTACTAGATATGCTACCATGTTAACGAGAGGGGGACATGGACTTTAATATGTCTGGGATCGTCCCAAAATTACCCCCGTCGGCCCAGACCAAAGGCGGGCCCCAGGACCACTTTTTCAGTTGATTTCGGAAAATTGAATGGGGTAAATTTTTTATTAGCAAAGGGGTTGATTTTTCCAGAGAAAGACGTCCCCTATTTAAATATAGTTTGATTCTCTCAAATTTGGGATTACCATTAAAGGGAAGTGGTGAGTTGAGGGGAAAAATTTTTGTTGTGGTTATCTACCTGAAAGAGCACAAAAAAACCCAAAAATATAATGAAAACTTAAAAGCTTCCAAAACCCCGTTCTCCCGTAATTTTATGGAACGTTGGATAATTATATCATTTTTCATTTTTTTCCCAAAATTTAATGGGTTTTTGGTAGTAAATTTCAAATGATTCCCAAAAACCCAGAAATTTCCCAAATCTGTTGGGATCGGGGATGTGTATTCGTGTTTATCTGTCCTTTTTTTTGTTGCTGTCATGAAACACCATCTTTATTATCATATCATCCCCGTTTGGGCCCAGCAATTATGATTTTTTTTTTTGTTAAAAGTTATACATATAATGGAAGTGAAGGATGCATCACCTAATGGGCTAATCATTTGGAACATCAAAAAATACTTAATTTAGGAAATAAAACGTTAATTTCAATAATGGGGTTAATCAAATGATTTCGTTTATATAACCATAATTTATTATTATTAGGATTATTTACTATTATACTAATTATATATGAATGATGATGGGATAATGTTCGAGAAAGAACATATCGGGGTTTACATACTATAAAAGTAACTTTAGGATTACGATGAGGAATAATTTGATTTATTACTTCAGAAGTATTTTTTTATTTTCTTATTTTTGAGGATTTTCCATAATTCATCACAGAAATAAAATAATTATTAAAAAACCTTTTGAAAACAAGCTTTTATTCGAATGCACTGAAAGTAAGATAATTGCTTTGGATGTGTGACGTAGGTTATTCCGTGACTTATAGATTCAATTAAATACGTACACCCTAACCTATGCATTTTTGTTAAAGCATTGTTTTTTCCTCTAACAGTAATTCCATGAGCTGCCATTTCAATTTCATAAATTTTTACAAAAAATTCATAATCTTCGACTCCGAAAACCCCCACACACAAATATTGAATAGAATCATAGCATAATCACAAAACTTGTCCGTCAACTTGGAGCCGTCACCGGAATTATGATCACCTGCCGAATTTCAGCTCAATCGGATGTCGGCAAGTGTTCCAAGAATGGATTACGAATTCTGAACCGCAAATAAAATAACAGCATATGAACGGAGCGAGTTGAATGTGTAATAAAACATGGCAACAGCGCTGGATGCCGTATCGTGCTGAGTATGAAAGATATAATGCAAATTGGACGTAGTATCATACTAAATATGAAAACAAATTATTCACCGGACGTGATAATGACATGATGGTGAAAGGACGCAATATTATATAAGAATACTTTTTTTATTTTTGAAGTTTTAATAATCTGAAACCAGCTTTGGTATGATTTTTTGTGTAGAACCAGTATACTCTATCAGAATTGACATAGATAGCGTATTTCTGGTGGACGCAGTAACGTACGCTTCCTGAAAGGACGCAGTATTGTAGGCAAGATGTATATATATATATATATATATATATATATATATGTTATATCTATATATATATATATATATATATGTTATATCTATGTTTCTTATGATTTAGTTTATATATTTTCCTCAAGATTTTACCCAATTTATATTTCACTACATACAAGTAACTTTTGTTGCTTCTGTGGTTCCTACAATATTTATTTGAATAATGTAATTTTTGTCATTTCTCTGTTCTCTGTTTATTAGCAAAAAAACGTTTCGAAACTGAGTAGACCTATTTGGACAATTTTACGGAATCAAAAAATGTATAATTATAAAGAGCGTTTCATCAAGAATTTCGAGGTTTGATTCAGTTCAGAGTAAATGTGCTTCCAAAATGTTTGACTTATTTAAGATTCATTTATTCGCATAATAATTATACCTTTCCTTTTGATCGTAAAATTGAAGTAACGAATCTGGTTTCGTTCAATTTTTTCCCCACATCATACTTGATGAGCGATATACCCCAATTTCCTTATACTTTTTCGACACATAATAAATTTGTTGAGATTACCATCTATCCAATTTTTTATTTCAAACCAGCAATGGATTCATCGTGAGAATTTGAATTCAGGGAATGTATGTCTACAAGATGTTGCAATTTGAAAACAAACTCTTTTTTCACAATTAGTGGTTTTGGAAATATCAAACCGCCATAGATACTCAACTAGGCGAGAAAAATTGTAATATAATATTTTTGAGTCATCATTCATGTCCATTAGATTGATGAGAGTGGGTCCACCATACTCTAGTTGCAAAAATAAAAATCATTCTGAAAAATCAAATGTGATCGTACTCAGAATCGTGCATACAATCCAAGAAAGGAAAAATAGGTAGGTTCCATTTGAAATTCTTAAGTTGGGGTCCCCCGGAAAACCGGAAGTGATGAGAGAGTATGAAAAAATTAAAAAAATTTAAATTTTAAAAGACATTGACAAAAAAAAAAAGTTTAACCCCCAAACCCCTTAATCGATATGGGGTTAAAAAATGCACATTGACCCCCAAAATTAAAAAAAAAGCTTTTTGGGGCCAAACCCTTTTTTTTCTGTATCGAAATGTGTTAAAAGGATGCAGGGGAAAATTAAAGTTTTTCCGGAAAATTTTGGGTTTTTCAGGGGGTTTTTTTTCATTTTCTAACATCCGTGAGTTCCATAACCCAAAGAGCACCAAGCCCCAAGAAAAATGCTAATTTCTCTAAAAAAATTAAATTTCCCCGTTGTTTTTTTGGTTTGCCGTTGTTTTTCCCTTAAATTTTTTTCACAATGTAAAAGGGGGTTTTGAGAAAAAAGCCAGCCCCTGGTATACATAAATATTATTCAAGAACAGCTATCAATCAGTCACTATTCACCCCGGAAAAAAGTTTTATTTTCATCCAAAAACAAAAAAAATGCAGATAACAAATTTCCAGAGAAAAAAGCACAAACTATCTAAGGGGAACAGAAGTTCAGCAGAAAGAAAAAAAGGGGAAATTTAATGAAAATTTTTTAAAAAGAAAAAGGGAAAATCAGAAAAAAAAAGGAAAATAAGAAGATAATGTATTTTTTTTTAAAAAAAGGGGGGAAGGGGAAAATGCCTCGGTGTGTAATGTACTATATAATTTTTGGGATCCCAAAGCCCCCTTTATCGTTTTTTTTTTTTAAATAAAAAAATATATTTTATTTTATTTTCTATTTTTTTTTTTCGGGTTTTCATAAAAGTACTTTTTAAAGTTTTAAACTATCATTTATTTCCTATTTTTTAGTGGGGGTTTAGTAATACTACTAAGACAAAAAAAGGGAAATATTTTAAAAGGTAAACCCATTAAATTTCAAGATTGATTTTTGGGCCACGTTTCCTACAAAACAAAAAAAGTTATCCCCAGTCCCAGTCCACACCATTTTTGGACTTAGAACCCATGCAGCAAACCTCCTTTAAATCCTGACATCGGGCCAAAGAATGGAAAAAAGGTCCCATAGTAAAAAAAAAAAGATGAAAACTACTAAAGTTTTCCCTGTCTTTTTACAGCCAAAAGGGAAAACATTTTCATAATCGCACCCGGGGTTTCTTCTGCTTTGGGGCGAAGCCGAGTCCAAACCCCAAACTTTAAAACCATTGAATTAAAACCAGGGCCCCTGCTCAAAGGGGAGTAACCCTTTCCCTAAAGGGAAAAAAAAATCATACGTGGCCCCAAAAACCCTTTTGGGGGAAAATCGCCCCCCCGCCACAGGAACCAAAAAACCCCTTGCTGTGCCCCCCATAAACTGACCCCCTTCAAAAACAACTGAAGAATTTCTTCGTGATAAAAATTTTTTTCCGAACCCAAAACCAAAAAAAATTAAATTTCCAATTTTTTCCACAGCTCTCCTTCCCTTCCTTGGCAAAACCAATGAAACCCTCAAAAAAGCCGGGGATAAACCCTTTTCCCCGCGGGTGCTCAGAACGGTTTTTTTCCGAAGAGCACCCCCCGGAAACATCTGGACAAAAAATTTTAAATTTAAATTTAATTTTGACGAATTTTAGTATTTTCATTTGAATGTACGTCCTCAAAACAAACTGGACCCCCCTTTCTATGTTTCGGGTAGACTGTAATAATAATTTAAAAGTTTCTTTTTTTTTTCCGGGAGCAACGGGTTTAAAAATGAGGTTTTGTCTCAATTTTTAAATATTCCTGGCAAATTTTTAAGGAAACATATTTCAGTAGAGCCAACCATAACGGTGGTGTACAATTTTTGGACGGATAAAACAATTCAAACCTTTTCATTAGGGTATTTTTTGGGAGGGGACATCGGGGGGTGTGGATTAAAATTGGCATTTCTAAAATTGCTGCTATCACAAAAATAAAAGATCAGCTTGTATAAATGAGGTCCCCTTTTTTTTTTCACAAATTGGGAAGAACTTTTTGATCTCTAATTCCCAAAAAAATTTGAAAAAATCATTCTACTGGGATTTTTTTAATATAAATTTTCCCCCGGGAGAACATCCCCCGATTAATTTTGATCTGTCTAATAAACCCTTTTGGCCTCCTTTTAAACCCAAACATTTTTAAAGCGATTTTTACCCAGGTTTTAAAAGGGCCCCCAACCCGTTAAATATTTTAAAACAAATTTAGATAAACCGTGCTATCGGGACGGGGCCGGTAATCGATCCCCCCCCTTTCCGACCACTACGCCGGGATACTAAATTTTAAAAAAATTCCCCAGATGCGCGCCCTGTATTTTGGGGGCAAAAAACCGGGGAATCTGCCGGGAGCCTCTAAAGCAAAAGTTAACGGGAAAAATTTCTACCGAAAACCCCTCAAAAAAAACAAGGTGGTTTTTTTTAAACCTAAAAGCCCAAGTAGGGAAACTTTTTCCCTTTTCAAAAAAATATCCTTTTGAATTTGCACTCAAAAAATTCCTCAGGTGGTTCAATGACGGGTCTGGGGGAAAAAAGGGGTACGGTAAGTGCGGTAAAGTATACTGCATGCCAAAAAGATCCCGTTCATAAGCGCCCAAAATGATCAACAATAAATATCAAAAGGCCATTATCGAATCTAAAAAAAAACATGCGATAATTTTACCAAAATCTGATAATAAAAAAACGGAAAATTGGGGGTTGACAATTTTAAAAAAAAAAACCAGCACTCCAAACGTAAAATCCGACGCGATCTCCACAGGGCCCCAAACCAAATTTACCACCATTGCCAAAAAAATAATAAGTTTAACTTCCACCCAATGCCAAAATTTTCAAAAAACATCAATAAACTCAAACCTACCTTTACCTGGCCTTTTTTTTTGAACTCCCTCACTCCCTCCGAAGTTTTTAATGCTATACATGAGCTGAAAACTCCCATTGCCTTTCCCGGGAAATCTAAAACCCGCAAAAAAACATAAAAAAAACCGTTTTATTTCCATCCAAAATCCCTATTTTTTAATACTTGTATCAAACAAAAGGGTCTTTTTTCCCCCCAAAGGGAATTTTTAAAAACAGCAAAGTCATCCCCCGTTTTAAAAATAACCAAAAAACGCTTTTAAAACCATCGACCCATTTCTTCGTTTCTTTTGGGGAAAAATTTTAAAATTTTCCGGTTTTTGAAAATTTATTTTTAGGGGGAACAATCTTTCTTAACTCCGGGCCAATACGGCTCTGGGAAAATATGCCCACCGCTTTTGGTAAAAATTTGTTTTGAGGGACATAGTTTATTTATTTGGAAAATCACGGGTGCAACACCGTGGTATTCTTTATAAACCTTAGGGGGGCCCCTATTAATATGTCACATAAACGGAAGAATATGGAGTTAATTTCCCCAACCCCCTTTTTTTCCAACCTATCTGACGAACAGAAAAAAGCTTTTTGATCTGGGCAATAACAGAACATCTGATCTTTTAACCAATTTGGTGTTCCCCAAGGATCCCGTTCCTTTGCCTCTTTTGTTTTTTTTGTCTTTAACAATGATTTTCTTCTATGAACTCAACCAAAAATGTGTCATTAAGCGGGCATTTCCCATTTTATGCCTGGGAAAAAACTGCCAGACTTGCCCTTCCCCATGCCCATGCCGAAAAAAAAGCTGAATTGGGTTTAACTCCAATCTACTGAAACCCAATAAAGGAAAACCCAAAAACAATTTTTAACTAATCAAAAACATCTCAGTGGCCCTCAACTTATTGGGAAATTAAATTTAAGGTTTGAATTGGGGACCCCAGTAGAAAAAGAATTTAGTCAAAACCCCCAAAAAAATATTTTTCTTATCAAATTGAGGAAAATTTGTTGGGTTTGGGAAACCCCTTTTTGGAAAGCCATTCCCATGTTAAGGGGGGGGAACCCCTTGGTTTTTGTGAACTCCCAAATTTTCATAAAAGTTTTTACGCCCAAAAAACGCAAAAGAACAAACCCCAAAAGCAATTTCCAAATTCCCTGTACCCCTTCATAAATTTAAATCAAAAGCCATTACCAAATTTTTTTCATATACCATAAAATTCCCCTTGAAATAAAAAACATAAAAAAGGTTTTCCGGGCCAAACTTAAAATTTTTAGATAACCCCCGGGGAACCTATTTAACTCCTTTTTACCCGAAACCCCAAAAAAACCCCCCAATTGATTTTCAACCCTTAAATATTTTTACCGTTCACTACCAGGAATTTCTTCCCTTTGCCCAAAGTTCAAAAAAAACGGGAAATTTAATAATTAAAAAATGTTTTTTAGTGCCAGAGGAATATGTTGCCTTTTTAACCTTTCCCGTTTTTTTTTAAAAATTTTTAAAATTTAAAATTTTTTATTTTTAAGTTTTTGTATTTTACGTTTTGTGTTTTATATCAGGGTTATTTTACTCAATTTTCATTAACCCGTTTATATATATATTTTTTTTTTTTTTTCTAATGTTCTAAAGGATTTTTTGGGATCTGCTGTTTTTTTTTTATCAACCCGGTACTACCCGACTTGCTACTAATGTATCCTTATATCCGAAATTAATTCATCTATCTAAACATTTTTATCTTTTCTATGAAAGCGGTTTTTTGTTTTAAAATATTATTTTAATTTTTCAAAATTTAAAAAGGAAAAAATTCAACCAATTAGTTAATAAAATTTCCCACCCCAAAACCCCCCAACCAATTTTAAACCCGAATCGACCCTAATCCAAAAACCCGGCCCCCCCTTAAAGGGCCCTCTTTTAATTTTCAAACACAAGAATCAAAAATTCCAAACCCCGAAAACCCCAAAACTATTTAATTTTTAATAGAATCGGGCCATAATCACAAAACTCGGCCGCCACTTCAAAGCCGCCATCTTGAATTTTTTTAATTTTCACGAAAGAATCATCATATTCGACACCAAAAAACCCAAAAGTACCTTTTTTTTGAATAGAATCAGACCATAATCACAAAATGGGCCCCCATTTTGAACCCGCCATCTGGCATTTTCAATTTTCACAAGAGAATCATAATATTGACCCCAAAACTACCACATACCTTTTTAAAAGAACGACCATAATCAAAAAACTCGGTCGCCATTTTCCCCGCCATCTTAAATTTTTCCCAAATTTTTTAAAAAAGAACCATAATATTGCCCTAAAAAACCCCCACATACCAATTTTGAATAGAATCAAACCATAATCAAAAAAACTGGGCCCGCCATCTTGAATTTTCCAATTATTACAGAAGAATCAAAAATTTGCCCCCAAAAACCCACACATACCAATTTTCAATAGAATCAGACCATAATCAAAAAAACTCGGCCGCCTTTTAGACCCGCCATCTCGAATTTTCCTATTTTACAAAAAAGAATCATAATATTCGCCCCCAAAAACCCCCCACATACCAATTTTGAATAGAATCAGACCAAAATTTCAAAACTGGGGCCGCCATCTTGAATTTTTTAATTTTCACAAAAAAACATATTTTGCGCCCCCAAAAACCCCCAAACATACCAATTTTAAAAATAGAATCAGACCATAATAAAGAACTCGGCTGCCTTTTTAAAGGGCCCGCCATTTCAAATTTTTCCCCAATTTTTTGGGAGATTCATAAATATTGGGCCCCCAAAAAATCCCACATCCCAAATTTTGAATAGAATCAGACCATAATCACAAAACTTGTCTACCATTTTGAGCCGCCATCTTGAATTTTTAAATTTTTGACAAGAGAATCATAATTTTCGACCACAAAACCCTCAGATCCCCAAATTTGAAGCGAATCGGACCATAATCACAAATTTCCGGCCGCCTTTTTGAAGCCGCCATCTTTAAATTTTTTTCAATTTTAAAGAAAGAATCATAATATTCGACCCCAAAAAAATTTCCACTTTACCAATTTTGAATAGAATCAGACCATAATCACAAAACTTTTCCCCACCATTTTGGACCCCCACAAATTTTTCCCAAAATTTTGACAAAAAATCATAATCTCGGACCACAAAACTCTCGGATACCAATTTTGAAGCGAATGGGACCATAATCACAAAACTCGTACCCCATATTGGACCCGCCATTTTTTTTTTCTTCACAAAATTTTTTTTAATGCAATGCCCCCGGAATTATGTACACCTGCGGTATTTCAAATCATTCGGTCGTCTGGAAGGGGGTAAAAATCGCGCCCAAAGGAGTCGGTTACAAACAAACAAACATACAAGTGAAGCTAATATAAAGCGTGTAAAACAAATGTTTCCCGGAAAAAATTTTTCTGGCAAGAAACTGCATGGAAAAAAATATTAACAATCTCCTTATAAATGTGAAAATTGGGAGTTTGTGTTGAGTAGCAAAGCCACAAAAAAAACTGAAGGGAATTTAAATCCCTTTTTGAAAGTGAAATGTGTTTTCTTATTTTGATATAAGGATGGAGTGTCCATCATCTGAAGGTGCGTTTTGATTTCAAGGGCTCTCCCGAATCGGTTTTTCCCAAAAAAATGTGACTAATTTTGCTAATATGTCCCTTTTGGGGCCAACATATAGAGCCTGCATTCACATTTATGGTAACTTTGAAGCGTATTTGATTCACAGAGCGTGAAATCCAATGCTTGGTTGGAGTTATATTCAACTCACGTAACCCAAATGCAGCGTGAGTTAGGGTATAACCCATGGGTTCAACGTGTTGAATCCAACACCCGTCAAGTTTTGGTCTCATACCCCCGGCAACTGGAAACCATGGCTTGTCTTAAGAATACTTTGAAACCGGGTTGGGGGATACTTGGATTTGGGGTGTTCCAAATTTGGCATAAATAAATAAATCTATTTAATAATTAATTCCCATCAAAATGCAAAACATTCAGGGAGGTTTTTTTTTTCAATTTTCTCAAACCGGCTCTTGGGTGCTATACTAGGTTACTCCCGTCCGAAAATCAAAAAAGCTCGAACCGCAACAAAAATTAAAAGTCACCCTCAGCTAACCCCCGCGAGAGTCAAAAAGGGAATTTTTTATTTATTATGTAGGCTAAATAAAGCAAGCAAAGTGGGCTAAAGTGTATTCCCTTAAACCCTTCCTTTTAATTACCAGACCCATGAAAAAAAAATTGGGTTTTCCCGGGGCCGTCTGAGCGTTGTCGCTGCCGCATGATGGAGATCGTTTTTTTTATTTTTCCCATTTTTTTCCCCGTCTCGTTTAAACCTACACATTCATTGGGAATCCGGCGAGTTTCGATTCTGGTTTGTTTTTTGGGGCGTCCATTTGCGGATTCGTATTGGGAGTTCATTATCTCATTTCGTTCAGTTTTGTAATGTAAAATTCCCGTTGATTGAAATAATTTTTATTGTATCAAAATTTTATAGCTCCATTCAATTTTTTTGATCAATCTATGGTTTTTCCAACCTGAAATGAAAAAAATCATCGTGTCTTCCCAAAAAAAAAAAACGAAATTGTCTTCAAAGTGGAGCAAGAAGAATTTTGGGAAAAATTCAAAAATAGCCAGAGTTAAACCATTATTCAAGAAAAGTGATCGAGGGGAAAGTATCAAAATTTTAGACCAATCTCATTATTGAGTTCAGCTCCCAAAATCGTTGAAAAGGTTATTGAAGAACGTTTTATGGAATTATTGGGGAATAACAATATATTTCACCTGAGAATTGGTTTCAGATCAGAAAATAAACCCAAAAGATGTTATTTTCATTCAACAAATAATATATACCGTCACTGGACGAAGGAAAAATTCAATAAAAGGGCCCTTTCGACCCCGTTAACCATGAAAAATTAATGGATGTTATGGGCCCTCGGTATCAGGGGAAATCTTTACATGATTGCTTAGATCTACCTTAATGATAGAACACAGTATTTTAAAAATTAAAACGAAATAAGAACCCTAAAAACTATCAACGGGTTTCCCGAAAGAAACAGTTTTAGGCCCAGTGTTTTTTTATCTACATAAAGCTCTGTTTCGGCGATGAAAATATATCATCTTTTGCAGACGATACCGTAGTTATCTTTACTGCTGCTACTTGGGAGGAAGCTAAGAAAAAAGGGGAAACATACCCTAAAAAAAAAAATTGGTTCAAAAGGGATCTAACACTAATTTGGAAAAACAAAGTGTATAACGCTCTTTGTAATAAATCTAACCAACCCGTATTATCAGATTACTTAAAAGATGAAAATTGAACTTATTCAATCAATGTGAAGTATGCTATCCACATGTATAAACTTTTGATAAAGCAAAGATCAATACGGTAAAATTAAATTTAAAATTTTTTTAAAAATACATTCTAAACTTTAATACCATTTATTTTAGAATCCATATTAATTTGGAATATCTGCCTGGGGAGGAGTGTAAAACTGTCTTTAGAAAAATTGAAAGTAATGAGAAATATTTTTAAGATTTTGAAAAAGAACGTATATATCTAAGAAAAATATTCAAAGAATACCTATTCTCAACTAAAATTTTCTATGGAAAAATAGTGAAAATTATCAATATTTCCGTATGATTCATATTCATCATAGCCGAAGTCAATTATATTGGTACTAATCAAAATGTTTGTTAATTATTTTTCAAATTTCTATTCCACATAGTTTATTGTATTTTTTATTTTGTTTTTTATTTTTAGATTTTCATTTATTATTGGGTTACTTTACTTTATATTTATTTATAGTAGTGGATTTTGTATCTATACATTTTAACATTTTTCACATTTTCAAATAATTTCATTTTACATTTTACATTTTTTTAATTTTTTCATTTTAACAATTTTACATTTCAAAATTTTACACTTTTAATTCACTTTTTACATTTTTGCTTTTTTTCATTTTCACATTTGTACATCTTCTATTTCATATTTCCTATTTTTTTATTTTACATCTTTAACATTTAACATCTTTACATTTACTTATATTACATGTTTGGGTTTTACATTTTATATATATATTTTTTTTCTTTTATTTATATATATTTTATTTTATACCCTTCATTCATTTAACTTTCAGCATGTATTCATTCATTTGTTATATTTATTTTTTTTAGGTTAGGAATCCCGCAACAAGTTTTCTACTGGGGTATCTCCCATTTATTTTCATTTTTCATCATTCATTCCCCTTGTAACCTTAATGAAAATAAATTTTTATTATTTAGTTTCCTCCTATAAAAACTTTTAGTTTGAGTTTTCATTCTGCGTTTTTTTTCTGTAAAGTACCCCTAAAGCCATGTTTCGGAAAAGATAAGCTTTGTAGAGGATCATCATAACTGGGTTTTGCAGATGGAGAAAAATATAGAACCAGAAGATTCTAGTTGAAATCATTCAGAATAAAATAATTTTTAAAAAAATTTTTTTAAAGGAGCTTCTATAAAAACCGCTAAAAGTAAAACTCAGGAATAATTATAAATGCTTGTCAGAATCATAAATGGGTTGAGATGAAGATAAAAAAATAGAACCAAAAGATCACTAGTTGAAATCATTCAGAATAAAATAATTATTGAAAAACTTTTTTTTAAGACAAGCTTTTATACAAATGCCTGAAAAGTAAAACTCACGGTATAATTAAAATCTTGTGCCGAAAATCATCATAACTATTAGCGATGAAGATAAAATAAGAACCAGAAAATCTACTAATTGAAATCATTGAATAAAATAATTATTAAAAACTTTTTTTAAAAACAAGCTTCTATACAAATCCGCTAAAAGTTAAAACTCAGGAATAATTAGGAATCTTTGGGGGAAACATGAAGGGTTAGCAGATGAAGAAAAAAAAAATAGAATCAAAAGATCTACTAGTTGAAATATTCAGAATAAAATAATTATTAAATTTTTTTTAAAGACGAACTTCTATACAAATGGGCCCAAAAGTGAAAACTCACGGGAAAAATTACGGATGCTTTTGCCGAGAATCATCATTACTGGATTAGCAGATGGGGATAAAAATAAAACCAAAAGATCTACTAGTTAAATCATTCAGAATAAAATAATTTTGAAAAATTTTTTTCAAGACGAGCTTCTATAAAACCGCTAAAGTAAAAAATCACGGAAAAATTACGAACTTGTGCCGGAATCATCAATGGTTAGCAGATGAAGATAAAAAAATAGAACCAAAAGATCTACTAGTTGAAATCATTCAGAATAAAATAATTATTGAAAAAATTTTTTCAAGAAAGTTCTATACAAATGCGCTGAAAAATAAAACTCACGGAATAATTACAAAGCTTGTGCCCAAAATCATCATAACTGGGTAAGATGAAGATAAAATATAAAACCAGAAGATCTACTATTGAAATCTACAGACTTAAATAAGTATTAAAAACTTTTTAAAACAAGCTTCTATACAAATCCGCTAAAAAATAAAACTCATGGAATAATTACGAATGTTGTCCGAGAATCGAATGGGTCGCAGATGAAGATAAAAATATAGAACCAAAAAATCCATAGTTGAAATCATTCTGAATAAAATAATTTAAAATTTATTTTTCAAAGACAAACTTCTATACAAATGCGCTGAAAGTAAAACTCACGGAATAATAAAGGATGTTGTGCAGGGGTCATCATTTCTGGGTTAGCAGATGAAGATGAAAAAAAATATAGAACCAGAAGATCTACTAGTTGAAATCATTCCCAAAAAAAATAATTTTTAAAAAACTTTTTTTAACAAGCTTCTATACAACCCAAAAGTAAAACCACGGAATAATTACGATTGATTGTGCCGGGATCATAAATGGGTTAGAATGGAGATAAAATATTGAACCAAAAGATCTACTAGTTGGGGAAAACATTTAAAAATAAAATAATTATTGAAAAAATTTTCAAGACAAACTTCTATACAAATGCGCTGAAAAATAAGAACTCACGGAATAATTACAAATTTTGTGCGAAAATCATCATTTAAATGGTTAGAGATGAAGATAAAAATATAGACCAAAAAGATCTACTAGTTGGGGAAAACATTCAGAATGGGAAAAAATTATTAAAAATTTTTAAAGAAAGTTCCATAAAATTCCGCTAAAGTAAAACTCAGGAATAATTACGAAAACTGCCCGAGAATCATGAATGGGTTTTGCAGATGAAAGATAAAAAAATAGAACTCTTTTCCAGACAAAAACTTCTATACAAACCGCTAAGAATTTAAAACTCATGGAATAATTACGAAATCTTGTGCCGAGAATCATGAATGGGTTTTGGGAAAGAAGATAAAAAAATAGAACCAAAAAAAATGCACTGGGTTAAAAACATTAAAAATAAAATAATTTGAAAAACTTTTTCAAGACAAGCTTCATACAAATGCGCTGAGAAGTAAAAAATCACGGAATAATTACAAGATCTTGTCCGAAAATCATCACAACTGGTTGCAGATGAAGATAAAAAATAGAACCAAGGACCAACTAGTTGAAATCATTCGAATAAAATACGTTTAAAAAATTTTTAAGGCTTTATACAAACAAAAAGTAAAACTCACGGAATAATTACGAATGCGTGCCGAGAATCATAAATGGGTTTTGCAGATGAAGATAAAATATAGACGAAAGATCTACTAGTTTGAAATCATTAGAATAAAATAATTAATAATTTTTTTTTTTTAAGAAGAAATTTATACATGCGCCCAAAAAATAAAACTCACGGAATTATACGAATGCTTGTGCCGAGAATCATCATTACTGGATTACGAAAGGAGATAAAATATGAACCAGAAGATCTACTAAGCGAAATCATTCGGGAAAAAAATAATTATTAAAAACGTTTTTTAAAAACAAGCCATACAAAAAACCAAGGAGTAAAAAATCACGGAATAATTACAATCTTGTTCGGGAATCATAATGGTTAAGATGAAGATAAAAAATATAAAAATCTTTTTAAGGAAAAATTTATACAAAAACCGCTATGAGTTAAAACTCATGGAATAATTAAAGAATCTTGTGCCGAGAATCATGAATGGTTGAGATGAAGATAAAAAATAAAAACCAAAAGATACTAGTTGAAATCATTCCCGAATAAAATAATTATTGAAAAAAATTTTTTTCCCAAAACAAGCCCCATACAAATGCGCTGAAAAGTAAAACTCACGGAATAATTACGATCTTGTCGAAAATCATCACAACTTTGTTACAGATGGGTAAAATACAGAACCAAAAAGGGCCACTAGTTGGGAAAACATTCCGAATAAAATACGTATTAAAAACTTTTTTAAAAACAAGCTTCTATACAAATCCGCTAAAAAGTAAAAACTGGGAAAAATTAAGATCTTGTCCCCAAAAATCCAAATGGGTTTTGCAGATGAAGATAAAAATAGAACCGAAAGATCTACTTTGTTGGGAAAACATTCCCGGGAAAAAAATAATTAAAATTTTTTTTTTCAAGAAAAAATTTCTATACAAATGCGCTTAAAAGTAAAAACTCACATTTTTTAAGATCTTGGCGAGAATCATCATTACAAATTAGAAAGATGGAGATAAAAATAGAACCAGAAGATCTACTAGTTGAAATCATTCAGAATAAAATAATTATTAAAAACGTTTTTTAAAGACAAGCTTCTATACAAAATCCGCAAAGGGTAAAAACTCAGGGAATAATTACGAATCTTGTGCGGGAATCATGAATGGTTAGCAGATGAAGATAAAAATATAGAACCAAAGAGATCTCAAAAGTTTGAAATCATTCAAAATAAAAAATTATTATTTTTTTTTAAAGAAAGAACTTCTATACAAATGCGCTTAAAAAAAAAACTCACGAATTTTTACGGATATTGTGCGAGAATCTTTCCTTAACTGGATTAGCAGATGGAGATGAAAATATAGAACCAAAAGATCTACTAGTTTAAATCATTAAAGAATAAAATAATTTTAATTTTTTTTTTAAAGGCGAACTTCTATACAATTTAAAAAAGTAAAACTCACGGAATAATTCGGATGCTTGTGCCGAGAATCATCATAACTGGATTGAGATGGAGATAAAAATATAGAACCAAAAGATCTACTAGTTGAAATCATTCAGAATAAAATGATTATTGAAAAATTTTTTTGGGGGAACAATTTTTATACAAATACCTGAAAAGAAAAAACTCACGGAATAATTACAAAAAGTTTTGCGAAAATCATCACAACTAAGTTAGAGATGAAGATAAAAATATAAAACCCAAAAGGACCAACTAGTTGAAATCTTTCCCAGAATAAATACGTATTAAAAAACTTTTTAAGCTCCTATACAAATCCTAAAAAGTAAAACTCACGGAATAATTACGAATGCTTGTCCGAGAATCATGAATGTTTAGCAGATGAAGATAAAAATATAGAACCGAAAGATCTACCAATTAGGAAATCATTCCAGAATAAAATAATTATAAAATTTTTTTTTGAAAAAGAAATTCTATACAAATGTGCCCCAAAAGTAAAAACTCACGAATTTTTAACGGATCTCGTGCCGAGAATCATCATTACTGGATTAGCAGATGGAGATAAAAATAAAAGAACCAAAAGGAATATACTAGTTGAAATCATTCGGGAATAAAATAATTATTATTTTTTTTTAAAGAAGAACTTCTATACAAATCGCTTAAAAGTAAAACTCACGGAATTATTACGGATCTTGTGCAAGAATCATCATAACTGATTAGCAGATGGAGATGAAAATATAGAACCAAAAGATCTACTAGTTGAAATCATTCGAAAAAAAAAATTATTGAAAAACTTTTTTCGAAACAAGCTTCTATACAAATCCCTAAAAAGTAAAAACTCACGGATTAATTACAAAATCTTGTGCAAGAATCATGAATGGTTAGCAGATGAAGATAAAATATAGGACCAAAAGATCTACTAGTTGAAATCATTCAGAATAAAATAATTAATAATTTATTTTTAAAGAAGAACTTCTATACAAATGCGCTTGAAAGTAAAACTCACGGAATTATTACGGATGCTTGTGCCGAGAATCATCATAACTGGATTAGCAGATGGAGATAGAAAACTTATAGAACCAAAAAGATCTACTAGCTGAAATCATTCAGAATAAAATAATTATTGAAAAACTTTTTCAAGACAAGCTTCTATACAAATCCGCTGAGAAGTAAAAACTCACGGATTTATTACGAATGCTTGTCCAGAATCATGAATGAGATTAGCAGATGAAGATAAAAATATAGAACCAAAAAGATCTACTAGTTGAAATCATTCAGAATAAAATAACTATTGAAAAACTTCTTTAAAGACGAAGCTTCTATACAAATGCACTAAAAAGTAAAAACTCACGGAATAATTACAAATGCTTGTGCCGAAGAATCATCAAAACTGGATTAGCAGATGGAGATAAAATATAGAACCGAAAGATCTACTAGTTGAAATCATTCAGAATAAAATAACTATTGAAAAACTTCTTTCAAGACAAGCTTTTATACAAATGCACTGAAAAGTAAAAACTCACGGAATAATTACAAATGCTTGTGCCGAAAATCATCATAACTGGGTTGGCAGATGTAGATAAAAATATAGAACCAAAAGACCTATACTAGTTGAAATCATTCAGAATAAAATAAGTATCAAAAAATTTTTTAATACGAGCTTCTATACAAATGCGCTTAAAAGTTGAAACTCAGGAATAACCTACAGTCATACACATCCAAAGCAATTATTTTTACTCTTTAGCGCATTTGTATAAAAGCTTGTATTTGAAGAAAAATTTATCAATCATTATATTTTGTGTTTTTAGTAAGTACGCCTCAATCTATGCATTTCTGATTGAAGTATCCTTATTATGAGGCGTATCCTGTAAGTTCTGAGCTATATAGTCCTTCAATGGAAAAATCATCGGAAGATTAACTCGTCCACCATCTTGAGCCATCATTTCGAATTTATGAATTTGACAATAAATTCATAATCTCCGACCACAAAAATCCCCACATACCAATTTTGAAAAGAATCGTACCATAATTACAAAACTCGTCCGCAATCTTGTAGCCGCCATCTAAATTTGTGGAATTTTGACACAAAATTCAAACTCTACGACCCAAGAACCCACACTACCAATTTTGATTAGAATCGACTTCAATATAGAGATCGTGTGCGCCATTTTGAATTCAGGAATTTTGACAAAACTCATGATCATCGACCCCGCCATTACTAATTTTGAATAGAATCCGACCATGATTACAAAACTCGTCCTCCATCTTGAGACGCCATCTTGAATTCGTGAATTTTGACAAAACTCATAACCTCCGACCCCAGAATCCCCACATTATTGATGAAACATGACAACCATAAATTATACGTACGGTGGAGTCTCCGTAATAATAATAATAATGTGAAAGGAAATATTGCGTCCAAAATACATATAATGAAATGGGAATTTTGTGGCATAGTGGACAAATCATTAAATAAATATATCAAAGAAAAAGCATCCTCAAGTGGGAGTCAACCTACGACCTTATGATCTCTAGCCAAATGCTCTACCAACTGAACCATTCGAGGACATAGGAATCGACACGCACTCGTGAATCCCTTTCCTTCCATAATTAAATATTCATGTTAGAAAATTAATCGAAAATCAAACGTACTTATCACGCTGTCGAGATCCATTACTGACACTCAACTTCATCGTTATTTGACGATTTCAGTAGCAGATTCCAAGCAGATGATCTCTAACCACTGATAAGATTTAGCCAAATGTATACTGTAGAAGGTGAAAATATTGCGTCCGAAATACATAAAATGAAAGAAGAGAATTTTGTGGTATAGTGGACAAATTATTAAATTAATACATTAAAGAAAAAAGCATCCTCAAGTGAGTCGAACCAGGACCTCATGATCTCTAGCCATACGCTGTACCAACTGAGCCATTCAAGGACATTAGGAATCGACTGCACTCGTGAATCCTTTCCTTCCATAATTTAATATTCATGTTAGAAAATCAAACGTACTTATCACTGGCCGTCGAGATCCATTACCCTGCCCAGTCAACTTCATCGTTAGTTATGATTTCAGTAGCAGAATCAACAGATGATCTCTAACCACTGATAAGATTTAGCCAAATATGTACTGTGAGATGGAAATATTGCGTCCGAAATACATATAATGAAAGAAGAGAATTTTGTGGCATAGTGGAAAATTATTAAATTGATAAATTAAAGAAAAACATTCTCAGAGTGAATCGAACTCACGACCTTATGATCTCTAGCTATACGATCTCCCAAACTCAGCCATTCGAGGACATAGGAATCGAGCACTCGTGAATCCTTTCCTTCCATAATTTAATATTCATGTCAGAAAAATGAATCGAGAATAAAACGTACTTATCACTGGCCGTCGAGATCTATTACCTGACACTCAACTCCATCGTTGTTAGACATTTTGTAAGCAGATTCAAGCAGATGATCTCTAACCACTGATGAGATGTACTGTAAAAGTGAAATATTGCGTCCGAAATACATATAATGAAAGAAGAGAATTTTGTGGCATAGTGGACAAATTATTAAATTAATAAATTAAAGAAAAAACATTCTCAAGTAGAGTCAGACTCACGACCTTATGATCTCTAGCCATACGATCTACCAACTGAGCCATTCGGGACATAGACATAATAATAATATTATTTGTCATCATCAACTTATACAAAACATTAGATCAAAACAAATAATTTGGGATGCAGCAAATAAAAGTAGGTATTTTCTTTTTAGAAATTTTTTGGAAAAAAGTTCTTCGCCTGGAGATTGAACAATTTTTTGATGCCGACTGCTCCGCCCTTGAAATTAATGATTTCTCTGACGATGAGGATGGTTTTGAATTCCTGAAGTACAACAAAGTATTGAGGAAACAGAAGACCACCTGGTGAATTTTCTGGATGAAGAAGATTCTAATGATGAGCCTCTCAGTGTGAGTTTGAGAAAGAATACCCGCCGAACGGGTACCTGCTACTGGCGATTAAAAATGGAAGAAATCGGAAAACTTTAGTCCCCAAACTCGAACAGGACGTGAGTGTGAAGTTCAAGACAACTCAAGCTTCACAACTATTACCTGAAAAGTTCTTCTCCGAAATGTACACATAAATACAAAATAGCTGTAATTATAATTCATGAAATCTACCTTTACGACAGGCCACGCTATCGGTTTTTAATATCATATTCTTGTTCAGCGACCTCAAAACTTGCATAACAAAATTTTTTCATTGTTTAAGCAATTAATAAACAATCAACGCACAAATATAAGTACATAACTTTTTCTGTGAGTCATTTTAAATAATATCAGAAGGTTTTAGGAAAATCATTAGCGTCCTCCAGGATTCCGAAATGTGCATAATTCCAAGTTATTTTTACCCATCTATAATGGAAACTAGATGCAATCTCTGCCTGTCTGTTTCGAGAACACCTACGTCTGCAACAAAACAGAAAACTCTTCATCTACCAATTGTGGCAACTGATTTCAAAATGCTGTTAGATGTTAAGATCCAGGTTGCAAATTGAAAACAAAATTTCATTGCGAAAAATGTAACCTATTTTTGTGTGTAACGGGCAATAATAATTGCTTCAGGGAAATTTTCATTTATACGCCAATCAAAATAGACCGCTAATTCACAGTAATTACAAACATTTCTTTAACACTGCCGTGTTGAGGCTCCAGTAAAGACTAAATATGAAAATTGGCACACTCATCCGGTGACCAAAAATCACCCCAAATTCGCATAAAACATTAAATTGCAATATCTCCTTGGACAAAATTGCAAACATTGTACAAATTACAGGTATATTCCCTAACTTCTTTTCTACATACCTTGTAAAATTTTCACACCCAATTTTCATCCGGAAATACGAATAATCCTTGATTACGTTATAATTAAGGCTAATTCTGGTTACAAAATTGCAAACATTGTGCAAATTTGTGTAAAATCATGGTTCCGTCACCCTAAAATGCTTTTTAAATTTGCAAACTTTCATGTGTACGGAACATCAAAAATTATTGATAACGCTAAAAATAGTCACAGGGGCAAAGTTTTAGGGTCAGGAAATTGCAAACAATATTTTCGTGCTTTGTCAACTTCGGTGGCACAATTTTAAGTCGCCAATTGAGTTTGCACCTTCTTTGGTATCGCGGAAGATGGCGGAAATGAACATTATTGTTAGAAGCAATTTTCACAAATGCCACAAAATTCCAAACATTTTGCAGTTTCTTCTTAAAGTTCTGCTATGACAAACAAGTCTACGTATAAATTTGCAACCCCATAAAATGTCGGAAAACCGGGCAATATAATATTATCATTAAGTCGATTTTCCTGAATGACACAAAATTCCAAACTTTGTGCAATTTTTTCTCAAAGTTCTGGAATGGCACGCAAGTCTATCTATAAATTTGCAACCCTCCCAACTAACATTATAGGAAAATTATACCAAGAAGTGTGGTAAAGCGCTTCAAAGAAGTCCGAATTTACCCATTTCTGACCGAATATTTTACCTTCAAGTACTAACTAACTCCAAAGTTATAATTGGAGTTATAAAAACCATAATTGAGAGCACCAAATCTCCTTCAAAAACCAAAAACTTAATAGGCGTAGTGCGTAGTATGAAATTACTTGTTATGGACTTCAAATATACCTTCACAGCCTCATGGGTTAATAGAGTTATTTACTAGGTTAAATTTCACCTAAAGGTAACCAGCAAAATGTGTTCAAAATACTTGGAACTCTCAGGAAAAACCTTCTGGTGAATATTTACCTGATTATTACCTCATGTGTGTTCATATAGTCAGGGAATTGACAAGTCAGTAAACAGGTCTACTATATACTCTTTATTACCTATTTTGGCACCAATTAAGTTAAAGGAGTTGCCTGGACATTTCTTGACCTATTTTATACCTACTGCTCTACAATGAGGGCGAGATTACCACAATATTTGTCTAATCAGACTAAATGTCTACAACGAAGTCAAAGTTACCTGAAATAAAATCCTCAAAGTAACTTAGTCTATCATCAGATATTAAAGACCAAGTCGATTCAGATGAGGATGACATGATACAATTCACTTCCTTTAATTTTTTTATTGTGCCCTACATTCTAGAAATCTATAAAATGCCGAGCAAAAATTCGAATAGAGTTAGTAAACCATACAGGTATACCACCAACTATTATCGATTAGCTGCCAGAATGAGAACAAATGAAAATATAATCCGAAACCATCCTATACTTTTTGATGTCCAGAGATCAGAGCCATCATCTTCCACTCAGTCATCATCAACTACAGAAATTAATGTAGAGTAAGAAATTGCTTTTACCGATGATGATACCGGGGAAAAATATGGATCACAAGACGATGAGTTCAATGGGAATAAGGCACAAAGCTTGGAAGATAACCTCCCATTGTTAGAGGAGTTCAGACATTGGGCCTTGTCGCATAAAGTCTCCATACAAGCAGTTGGTAGAACACTCTCCATTTTGTTCCCACTTATGGGGTACATAGGAGTATTCAACTATGGGTGTTGCTTCACGTCTTGTTATGACAGCAATTATTTTAAAAAACTCATCCATTATTGAAATAAAAAACATGAAAGCGTTAACTTTAAACTTTGGTTAGGTCTCAGGTCATGTCGGTAAGATATACTGAACAATAAATGGGCTGCGTTCAGAAGCTTCGTCTGTCGCCAGCGGTAAACTACAGCCGCGACGTTTTCAATGATGCAGCGACAAAATGGAATTCAATGAAGTTCATCCTTTTGAAGTTAATGGATGAAAAGGTATTGAATACGCAAAAATCAAATCAAATAGAAAATTGATTTTAACAAAATGAGAGATTGATGTGTTGGAATGATGAGTTTCCATGGCTTCGAGAATTTTAAACCAATCATTGTGGTTTCCGGAAAAGTAAAATCAAGCGAATCATAATTGGTCGATTTTTTAATGGTATTTACAGTTGGCTGATAAATTGTATATTTCCGGCACCGAATGCGGAACGCAGAAATGTCAAATCAAAATTATTCAGCCAATCACAACACACCATTTTATATTTGAAAAGTTATGATTGGCTATTTCTCTTCGGAAAGAGATTCCCTCATTAGACAATAACATTAATCATGGTTTCTATTCTGGGAAGATGTGCACTGAAATATAAATATCGCGTACTATTATCAACATTACTGATGGATTTAATTTCAGAATGAACACTCATTACAGCCAGAGAACGAAAGGTATAGACATGCATCCAATAACATATATTGTATTTCATCGTATTGACAGTTGAGTGTTTCTGCACAGAACATAGAATAAGTAAAATATAAATTTATTATCCACGATTCGCAATCCATCCAGAGAACGAAAGGTATAGACATGCATCCAATAACATATATTGTATTTCATCACGTGACCACAATGTGAAAGGGTCTGAAATCCCAAGATAAGGAAAATGGACTTCAAAGTCAGGAATAAAGGTTACTTTCGACTTTGAACAAAGTCTATGTGTTCTCATAGTCAAAATTTTAAGGAATTTCGACATATAGGTCCCATATGGAATCTACGCTATATTTTTCGGTTTGAACCGTTTCCGCCATTGTAAAAATAATACATAATTTTCTCGAATCGACCACATTTTAATGAGTGGTAGTCAAAAAATAGGTGAATATGATATGTACACACATACTTCATCTATAAAATCAGTTTTTGAAGTGTTTGATGGAAAAAGTTGTCAAAGTAGACATGAATTAATGTTTTTTTTTCATACAAATCTAATAATTTGATGGGCCCACTTGTTTTAGACGAGTAAAAATCAACATCATCACAGAAAAGTTTGTATCGCAAATGAAATCACAGGTAGGTGTGGATGCGAAACCATCACTTATTGCATTATCTGCTATACGTTTATTGACAATTTTTTCTTCATACGCCATGTTCATGTCAACTTCAACGCTTTCACGCATAAGCATGTAGGTTAAGATACACAATATACAGTAAACTTTTATCATCTTCTTCTAACCTGCCATTGTTTGTTGTTTGTTTCATTACAGTGTTTATAACCTGAAATTGGTAAAAATGACTACATTTTTACCATCAGTCGACTAGTCTGGAGGCAATTTTACCTATTTATGCCTTCAACTTATAAGGAGAAATGTCTTAATTTCCCAAATTTCGACTTCTGAATTACTTCCATTTTTTTCCCCATAATGGTAAATTTAAGGTAATTATAACGTAATAATTACCTTCGCAATTAGGGCGCTGACCTATTCGAAGGTCGAAATGACGTAAATTTTACCTATAATGTTTGTTGGGCTATAAAACTTCGGGAAAACAGGGCAATAGAATATTATCAATTGAGACGATTTTCGCGGATGACACAAAATTCCAAACTTTGTGCCAATTTTTTCTCCAAGTTTTGGATTGCCAAACAAGTCTATCTATAGATTTGCAACCCTATAAACCGTCGGGAAAGCAGTGCAATAGGATATTGTCAATTCAGTCGATTTCCGCGGATGGCACAAAATTCCAAACTTTGTGCATTTTTTTCTCAAAGTTCTGGAATGGCAAACAAGTCTATCTATGAATTTGCAACCCTATAAAACGTCGGGAAAACAGGGCAATAGAATATTATCAATTAAGACGATTTTCGCGGATGACACAAAATTCCAAACTTTTTTCATTTTTTTCTCAAAGTTCTGGAGAGGCGAACAAGTTGACGTATGAATTTGCAAACCCATAAAACGTCGGCAAAGCAGGCAATGGAATATTATCAATTGAGGCGATTTTCGCGAAATGTTTAATCTTTTTGCAATTTTAGCTCAATAATTGAACCCGATCTGGTGGAATCGGCTTTTATTATCAGAAGATAATTACTCAAGGACCAAATTACCGAAGCCGGTAATGTTTCCGTCCTTTTAGGCGAATTGTCAAGTTATATCGTCATTTTCATGATACCCGATAGTGAAATTAGACGATTCCACCGAATGGTTATATCAGATGATAACATTGTACAGTTCCACCACATAGTTTTATTCGAGAATTTCTTCGAATTCTTTTACATTTTACGAGATTTATTTCACAATTCTCTCGAAAACAGATAAAAGGCGAAATCACAAACTCACAAATTTGCTTCATATGTGCTTGAAGTTGAAATATAGTGACAATAGTTTTTCCTAGAGAAATATTATATTGCCCGTCTTTCCCGACATTTTATAGGGTTGCAAATTCATACGTGGACTTGTCTGCCATAGCAGAACTTCAAGAAAAAATTGCACAGAGTTTGGAATTTTGTGGCATTTGCGAAAATTGCTTCTAACAATAATGTTCATTTCCGCCATCTTCCGAGATACTGAAGAAGGTGCAAACTCAATTGGCGACTTAAAATTATGCCACCAAAGTTTGCAAAGCACGAAAACATTGTTTGCAATTTCGTGACCCCTAAAACTTTGCCCCTGAGACTGTTTTAGCGTTATCCATAATTTTTTGATGTTCGTATTTCCGGTTGCAAATTGCGTGTGCAAATTCTACAAGGGATGTAGAAAAGAATATACCTGCAATTTGCACAATTTTTTCAATTTTGTCCAAGGAGATATTGCTAATAAACGATTCATACGAATTTCCGGTCACCAGATGAGCGTGCAAATTTTTATATTCAGTCTTAACTGGATGCCTCAACATACAGCAGTGCTAAAGAAATGTTTGTAATGAATGTGAATTGGCGGTCTATTTTGACTGGCCTATTACGTAATAATTAGTAATGGTCTCGTCCTGATGTCCAATTTATTGGACACATTTTTTTGTACCTTTGGGTAAGAAATATAAAAAAAAAATTCAGTAACGTTTTTGTACCAATAGAAACAAAACTTCCAAATATCAACTTCATATTACTTCAAATGTTTTCTCGGGACTCCGGAGGATATTTTTCTTTTTGAATTTAAATATCAACTTATCATTTCGATTCAAGTTTTTTATTTTTAATATCTGCAATAGTCTTCATACTCTAGACTTAAGGTAAAAATTGTCGCTATGAAAAAAAAGTGCGGGCCATCGCTTCCCTAATGTTCATTCCTCTGAAACTGCGGTTTCCTGTTTTCCTCAAATCACTGCTCCGGAACAAATGTGAATATTCAGAATTCCTTCCCATGCGGGTGTTTCGATTTATTCATCGTCTTTCAACCAAACTATCAGGCGGAGAACACCAACACATTTTGTGTCGGGAATTTATAAAGTATTAAAGAAACAATGGAAGGAGAAGGGTGCTAACCGTAGCGGTTCCAAACAATTGACGGCTGACTGCCGGAAAAACAAAACCGTAACTTGTCGGGATGAAAATATAGGGACAAAAGGAAGATTATCTCCGACAATGGAACTTTTCCATTTAATGTGGCGTATCTGATACTGAAAAACTATCCAGAAGCGCAATAATATTGCGAACTTTGGGTATTTTCCGATGGCGCCATATTGTTCGACATAACACTCGTATATTTTGAATGCGTATTCTGTGACGTGGCTGAGTGATAAATTTATATTGTTCGGTGAATTTTTTTAATTGGCTTCGTCCCGCTTTTATTTACGTTTCGTCGAAGTGCCGCAATTCCATTATTGAACTGAGTGTATGATCGAATTGTAAAGAAACTGCAATAATATCTTATATTTTTAAACGAGAAATGCTCGTATAGAGATATATTTATATATATATATATATATATATATATATATATTTCCTGGAAATGGTTTACATAAAAAATGAAACTAATAGCATGAATAAACGATCTGATATTTCCAACCTTAGTGTTATTTACAATTACTTGTTGAAACTTGATTCTAACTGAAGTTTTGAAATATAAAAAACTGCTTAGTATTTCTTGATTTTTTCTCTCATTTATTAATTTTTGTCATATAGATTGGTACTATTCCTTTTGTTTTGTGGACAAAACACATGTTTCTCCCATGACATTTTGACTTTGACATATGACACTTGACACTTCCTGTCATGCATTTCCTGTCATCCACCATTTCCATTTTCAGTCATGCTTTAACCATGTGGTAATTGCCTTGTCAAATTTTAAATTGTTTAAATTAAGTTTACTAAACAATATGTGCTTTTACAATTGTTTAATTTTTATATATATATATATATTACTAGTAGTGTGTCATAGTGATATGAATTCGAAAATTTTCCCCAATCACAAAATGGTGATTAGATCGCTGTCTTCACTTAACCTCACCTCAGTAAGTTCTATAAATTTGTTTAAAATTGCATTTCACAATTGTGTTTTCCTTTTTTCACAGCTGTCTTGATAATGAAAATGAACATTTTCGAAAGCTTGACAAAATACGAAAGAGTTTTTCTTTTTTCACTGGCCATTAAATTTGATTGCAACCTCAAGGAATATCCTTTCTACCAACTAGTCCAGTCACAGACTACCCTTCTTCTTCTATATATATATATATATATATATATATATATATATATATTGTAATGATAGGAAATGTTTATCAATATAAACAGAATAAAAAATAAAATAAAAATTAGGGTCAGATAATGAAACTGATACATCATATGAATAGCAGGTATTCATGTTATCGTGGTTTTATGCTATGTTTACTTTGCAGTTTTCTGAACCATCATAGGCAAGTTGCCAACAATTTATTTCATTTGAACAACCTTAAAAAGAAAATACAAATAAAAATTTATGACCAAAATCTAGATCACTAAGACAATACTAAATTTACAACATCCTGTACTGGAAAAATCAAACTTGTCAAATAAGTATTCTCATAAAAACCAATAAAAGGAAAAATTTCCCCTCCAAGGAGCTGTGAGACCTTGACGTGGTGGGGGGGCTCAGTAGTTACAATGATTCTGAGAGCGATGCCGGCGGGAGTTTTATACTCCTGGTAGGGCCACCCATGCCGGTAAGGTCGAAGATGAGTAGTGAAGCTAAGGACAGCTCATCAGGAGTAAACCTGGAAAAAACCGTAATCTAAGGTGGAAGAAATCGTGCTGACAGATTGATGGCTACATGTAGTTAGTCTTTAACGATTCCCTGTGAGAATATGGCGAAACTCACCTGTATTTTGCCTTACTGTGGTAAGGGAGCACTGCCACAATGGACCTGTATTTCTTCCCTACTCGTGGGAACTGAATGGACAATTTAAACCAATCATTTCAAAAAGAGGTACCTCCCTCTTTAAACAGTGGTAACCCCAAAGCGAATCAGGAAAAGGCGGTGACACCCCGGTTCTTGATCGTTACAAGAAGAGAGGGCGACTTTTCTACAGTTAGCCCTTTCGTTATTGAAAAATCTTTGAAAGGAATTTGTGGAGATTTGAAAATGATAAAGAAGACCAAAGCAGGGCTATTATTAGAGACTGTATCACCCGGACAAAGCAGAAAACTTCTTAATACAACCAGACTACACGATATTGAAATTCAAGTATCACCACATAAAACCCTCAATGAGTCCAAGGGTGTTATATATTGCCCAGATTTGCTCAATTGTACAACAGACGAAATTATGGAGGAGCTGTCGAACCAAGGAGTACTCAATGTATATAGAATGAAAATGAGACGGGGCGGTGAACTTCAAGATTCGCCAAACCACGTACTTACCTTCAACACCCCTGTTGTCCCTAGAACTATCAAGATCGCCTTCTATTCGCTAGCTGTTAGAATATACGTCCCGGCACCTATGAGATGTTTCCGATGCCAGAAATTTGGCCATACCTCATTGAGATGTAAAGGTAACCAAGTCTGTGTGTGTGGAAAACCTCTCCACGAGGGATGTCCCTGTGAAGAACCTATTGTCTGTGTCAATTGTGAAGGAAACCACTCGGCCAAATCAAATATATGCCCAGTTTACAGACAGGAAATGGCCATCCAAGAGGTAAAAGCCAAGGAGAACATACCGTATTTAGAAGCGAAGAAAAAGTAGGAGTACATACTCCAATTGCGGGAGTTTCTTACGCCCAAGCAGTAAACAAGACAACTTTTGATTACAGTGCCCTGGTTAAGGAACTCACCCCACTCTTGATAAAAATCGTAATGGAAACACTGACACCCCTTCCTTCCACAACCACTTCGACCAACCCAAATTCCGTCTTCCGAGTACCTCTTCTTCCCCTATTCCCAGACCCTACCCAAGAAACCCCCAAACCGACCAAAATAGTCGGTCAGAACCCGCGAGATAGAAGTGAAGCAATTTCTGAGTCAGAAAGAGAAGAAAGCGGCATCTTCATCTGAAGATGAGCTGTCGCTTTCAACCCATGATGACTCGTCGACATCTCAGGGTAAAATTACAAAAAAAAGGATGGCCAAAAGGCAAGCCCAGAACGGGCGCAGTATGACCAACTGTGATTTATCTGTGATAACCATCTGTGATATTTTAATCATTTTAGCAATTATTTATTTTGATTATACCATACAGTTACAACTCACAATGTATAGTACACCACCCAACATTATCCAATGGAATTGTAATGGTCTCCAACTGCACCTTCCTGAGATACAGCTGATTAAAAGCAGATGTAACCCGACCGCATTCATCCTGCAGGAAACACACCTAAGACCTGAACAGTCCTTCAGGCTACGAGGCTTCACCTCTTTCCGCAAGGACCTGAATCCTGATGGTAGAGCAAAAGGTGGTGTGGCAATCTTCCTCAGGGACTCCATACATGCACAAGAAATTAGAATTAACACACGCCTACAAGCTGTTGCTATTCAAATACATTCTCCTCGTAAACTGACGCTCTGTAGTATATACCTACCAGATTACCATTGGAACATGCAAGAGATTCAGAATATCTTACACCAACTGCCAGAACCAGCCCTCATCATGGGCGACTTCAATGCCCACTCACCCCTATGGGGCTATGAAACAAGAGATTCCCGAGGTAGAAGAATAGAAATCCTGCTTGAGCAAGAGAATATTTGTCTTGCAAACTCCGGGAAAGCAACACACTTCAATGCACGATCAAACTCTTTCTCTTCTATAGACTTGACACTCTGCACACCACAGTTAATTCCAGCTTTAACTTGGAAGCCCCTGGAAGACTTACACTCTAGTGATCACTTCCCAATTCAGATTAATTTTGATACCCCTGAACGAAATAGGACACCTGGGGAAAAATGGCTCATTAAAAAAGCAAATTGGGATGTTTTTTCTAGCTCAGTATCGTTACCAAACCCGGACCTCTTTGAAGAAATCAATGACGCTGTGGATGCAGCCACCAACGCTATCCTCCTAGCAGCACATTAGGCAATTCCGAAAGCAATGAGCAAGGGATCTTCTAAATCAGTACCTTGGTGGAATGAAAGTATAAAACCAGCCATAACAAGTAGAAATAAAGCCCTGAGAGTTTTTCGAAGAAACCCTTCGACGGAGAACCTCATAGAATTCAAAAAACGGAGATCATTTGCTTGCAGAATAATTAACGAAAGCCGAAAAAGGTCATGGGAAGAATACGTTCCCTCTCTGACTGCAGATACACCAGTATCCGAGCTCTGGAAGAAGATCAAAATTATTTCTGGGAAAAACTCATACATTAAACCCCAAACCTTAGTAGTCAATGACAACGCCTTCACTGACGACGACGAAATTTGTGAGGCTTTTGCCGATCACTTTGAGAATGTGAGTAGCTCTCAAAATTATGATCCTGAGTTTCAGATAGCAAAAACGAAAGAGGAAGCAAGAAAAGTGGACTTTACGACCGAGGAAGAACTAGAATACAACTTTCCATTCAAACTACATGAATTGGAATACGCTTCGAAATCCGGCAAAGACAGTGCCCCCGGTCACGACGGTATAATGTATGCTATGTTACAACACCTCCCAGAAAATGGTAAAGATAATTTGTTGAAACTTTACAACAAAATGTGGGCCTCTGGTGTATATCCGGATAACTGGAAAGTGGCAATTACAGTTCCCATACCCAAATGTCATGGAGCACCGACAGACCCCAAACTCTATCGTCCCATCTCACTAACATCGTGTTTAGGCAAGATATTCGAAAAAATGATTAATGCCAGACTTACCTGGGTATTAGAGACTCAATCACTGCTGTCGAAACGCCAACTGGGATGTCGCCAAAATAACTCATGCACTGACGCTCTCGTTGCATTGGAGACCGGAATCCGCGAGGCTTTTTTGGAGAGAGAACACCTCGTAGCAGTGATGCTTGATTTACAGAAAGCATATGACATGACGTGGCGAGATACAATTATAAAGCAACTGCATGTATGGGTTTCCGCGGCACGTTATCCTATGTTTTGGATAGCTTTCTACGGGACAGATTTTTCTCTGTAAGAGTTGGAAACCATGTGTCATCCCGAAGGATTCTGGAGAATGGCATACCACAAGGCTCAACCCTCAGTGTGACGCTTTTCTCAATAGCTATTAACTGTCTCATATGGAACTTACCCGCATCAGTAGAGGCTGTTCTCTATGTAGACGACCTCACCTTGTACAGCCGAGGACCCTCGATAAACCAGTTAAACCATACTTTACAGGAAACATTGAATATTGCGTACAAAATTGCAAGCACACGAGGTTTCAAATTCTCTCCAACAAAGTCACATGTCGTTCACTTCTGTAGATTGCGGACTCCGCATCTAGGGCCCCAACTGTTCCTGCAAAACCAGCCAATTAGTATTAAGGAAGAATCGGAATTTCTAGGTGTTATCTTCGATCAAAAACTTACTTGGAAACCGCAGATCGACCATGTAATAACAAAATGTCGCAAATTCATAAATGTTATGAAAAGCGTAGGAAGCATAAGATGGGGTGCCGACAGGGAGGTCTTACTCAAAATGTACCAGACTCTAATTCAGAGCCGAATTGACTACGTAAGTATCATCTATGGATCTGCTTGTACATCTCAACTGAGGCTTCTTGATAGAATTCAGAGTGCAGCTATCCGCATTGCAACGGGTGCTTTCAGAACGAGCCCTCTTCAAGCCATCCAGTCGGATGCCACGATGCTCCCTCTCAACTTACGTAGACAAATGCAAACGTTAATTTATGGTACGAGAATGCAATCTCTTCCTCGACATCTGAACCACGACCTCTTTTCTATGAGAAAAGACATTGCTGACCGACCGTCTCGAATATCGAAACCTGCACATATCCGTTTCATTGAATACGAGGAAGAATACACTATCCCTGATCTCCCAAATGTTAGGACTTCGAACCGAAACGTCGCCCCATGGATGAGAGCACCAGTTCGCATAAACACCGAGCTCACAGAGTGGAAGAAAGATAACACTCCTGCATTGACATATAGAACACTATTCCTAGAGCAAATATCCCGTTACCAACACTACCTGATTATTTACACAGACGGATCAAAAACGAACGAGGGTACAGGGGCAGCATTTGTTGCGAATGACAATTCTTTTGAGTGGACATTGAGCCCGAGCAATTCTATCTTCGCGGCAGAGATGTACGCAATCTGGCAGGCTCTACTATATTTTTCAAGAAACCATAATAATCAATGTATCATCTGTACTGATTCCTTAAGTGCAATTTCATCGCTACATGATCGCTTTACCAGAAATGAATGGGCAATATACATATTGGACCTGATTACCTATCTTGAATCACAAAACAAAGAAGTTATAATCATGTGGATCCCTGGTCACTGTAACATCGTTGGTAATGAAATGGCGGATAGAGCGGCGAAAAATGCAACAAGTAATCAATACGATGTAGGAATACCGGTGCCCCTTAGCGACCTGAAAGTATCTATAAAAAAAGCCTGTCACGAGAAATGGCAAACTCAGTGGAATAACTGTGAGAATAAACTGAGACAAATAAAAACGTCTGTTAAGAAATGGACATACCCACCAGAACTCTGTAGACGTGAACAAGTAGTTCTATGTAGAATGAGAATAGGACACACGAATTTAACTCACCTATACCTTCTTAACGGCTCCAGAAGACCAAGATGTGAAGTGTGCCAAACTCGCCTAACCGTACAACATATCCTGACATGCCAGAACTTTGAGTTTCAGAGACAGAACTTGGGCATAGTACCACGAACAGAACTGATGCTAAGAGATGACAAAGAAATGATCACGAAATTGATAACTTACCTGAGAGATATAGAACTTTTTCATAAAATTTGAGTAATTCATGACCCAGTCATGGATATAGAGCGAATGACCATCGGAGTCGATGCTCTATAAAAAAAAAATGTCATAGATGAATTTTTATCTGCTTTGTATGTAGTATATAAGATGAAGGGATAGTTAGTGTATATAAAAGACATGGCATAATTGAGAACAAAAAATTGTGTGACAAAAAGTGAGCAAAATCGTGAAATCTGTGGAAAAAACAAAACAGTGAGTGTTACCAGAGAAAAAAAATAAGTGAAGCCAAGGGGAGAGAAAAACATTATTTTTGAAGAGCAATACGTACAAAAATCAATCAACAATTAAAGTGGGAAATATGAAAGCAAATACAATATCTCTGCGATAAGACAGATCAACTAGATATCCCAATCAAACAGCCATCCAGATATTGCTCAGGAAGTAAAAACTTACCTCCAGTAAACAGTAGTCATTGCCGTGGGATCCTTCCACCACTTTCAAAGGAGCCGTACCAAGAAATTGCTGAATTCATCAACGGGAACAACGAACAGGACACAGAGAAGTCATCAACAATAAACCTCAAGGTACTTTTAATAAAACCAAACTAAAATATAGTGCACATTGGTTAGACACTCACTAAAAGTTTTCCAACAAACATTTTCACCTACTATCAGGTATTAGCAAGTATTATCAATTTCCATTATATAGTGGTACATAATCTATATTCATGTTAACAATCTGATTCACCGAATGAATTTTGAAGTAGTAAAAGTGTTAGCGACTGAGTCACATAGATCAAAAAGAACTTTCTTAGAAATGGCTTTCAGTTCACAATCAAATGATTGCGTGAACAAAAAAAGTGACATCAATAATTTAAGTGAGATCTACTCCTTTTTACTGTCACTAGACACAAAACCAAATTTTCACAGTTCTCATAATGAAACCATGTTATCCAACACGACCTGAAGGCCAACCACAATCCGGTTATATATTGGATTTTATTGTTGAAAATTCAACAGTTGGTAACACCTAACCTCAAAACGTCATAGTTGACGTTTGTTAAATGTCAATTGTCTCTAGAAAATGACATGTACCAGTACCACTTTATACCCCACATGGTGATATTACCTTCAGAATAGTTTTTTACAATTTTAATGTGTTTTTACAACTATTAACTTAACTTAAACTTTCTTCTTCATTCAACCTGGATTCACAATGTACGAACAAACAAGTTTTGTGTAACATCATGGAAACCAACCTCAACATAGATGTAAGTTACAATATGAACTGTAATTACGAAAAACAAATAACTGACCTGTATTGTTCCTCTATTGTAGTCTCCCTGATGATGGGAATAAATTCTCCCTTAAGCTTGGAATAATCTAAAAAGAGTTTTATTTTTCCTTTGCTGCAAACCCTCAATATCCTCGATATATATATATATATATATATATATATATATATATATATGTATCTCGGAAACGGCACTAACGATTTGGATGGAATTTTGTATTCAGATACGGTTTTGTTTTTAAAGTTTATCAACAGTGACCGGAAGAAAGTACGCATCATTTGGTAAATTCTTTTATTAACAAATTTGGACAAATGTCGATTCGTGCAATCAAAAATTTTCAATAGAAACCCAAAAATACGTAGCCAAGTAAACAATAAAAATTAATTTCTATTTGAAAAAATACATTTCTGGCGAAAAATCATTAGTAAAGCCAACAGTAATATTTTGAATAATATTTTGTAAAGATTTGCAAGCTATTTCTATTTTATTTTAAAATTTTAAATCTGTGAATTTGCCATGTGTTCAGCTGCTTCATAAGAGATCACTGAAATATCTCCAGGTCATCAAAATCCTGATACTGTTTATTATTAATAAAGGTCCTTGTATCTACACAATTTCAATTTGAATTTTTCATTCGAACAAAAAATTCATTTTTGGAAAATTAATGGAAATATACATACCTACAATATTATCATTGTTGATTCTCATTCTCTCATGATCGAAGAGGCCATGAAACAATCGACCAATAATGCTAACATGTTATCCAGAATTGTCAAACGATTTACTAGTGTTATTATTTATCCAGGTATTTTTATCGTCTTCCTTCTCTATTTTTTTTCATTGTTAAAGTTATTTTACATTTTGTTGTGCGTTAACAATAATTAGAGATGCCCCAAGAAAATCTAAGTTTGGAAGAAAACATTGAGCTCGTCTTGATATGTGACGAGCGTTTTCATAGTTCCAGAGAAGCGGTAGACATATCCAATGCTAGATATCGAAATAAGAATATCCATGGATCTACTGTGTTGCGTATTTTGAACAAATTCAAAGCTACAGGCAGTGTAGAAAATCGTTACAAGAATCCACATAGTACGCCCGTCACTAATGAAGAAGGTACCTTCAATGCATTGTTATCGGTCACAGGAAATCCACAGATGGCACTATCGGAGAGGCAGGAACAATCTGGTATATCGGAAAAATTTATAAGAAGAATTTTGAAGTATTAGTATATTAAAGTATAAGTGGATAAAAAGGGCTTTAAAAGACCAGTTATCCACGAATACTTTACGTTATTTTTTTTTATTGGTGCACTTTGAAATCATATATACTGGTATTATTACTACAAAAAATAGAAATAAGAACTAATAATGCAAGAAGGTTGAATTCGTGATGTGACATCAGTATACCTTTCGTTGTCATGGAAATGAGAAAAACATTCATTTGCAATTTGTTACCAAAGATCAATATTTGTTGTCACCAGAGCTCAAAATGAATGATTCTAATATCGATTTTTTGAATAGTGAGGCAGAATCGCGGTTAATACCGCGAAAATCCAGTGATATATATAAAAAAGAATATGAAAAGTTCATCAAATGGATGGAGGAGCACATATAAATGAACGAATTGCGAGTAATATTTTATCTGACGTTACAAGGTACTCCTGTCAGATCAATAACCAAAATTTGTCATTTAGACTTCACGTTTCTCGATTTGTTGATGTTGTCATGGTTACCTTTAAAAAACGCGCGTTTTTTAAAGTTCGATTTAAACACGCTGAGGCGTGCTTTAAATGGGTAAAAAGGGGCACCAATAAAAAAAAAAAAAATTCGTGCATACAAACCAAAATTCACGCACACCTTACTCGATAGAGATTTTGATGCCCGCTTAGATTTTTTGTTTTGTTTCCAAGGCATAATTGAAAAATGTAAAAAAAATTCCTACAAAAATTTTAATCACTTCAGGGTAGACATGTCGAGTGATGGACAATTACAAAGTTTCGAGTATGTATTGAATTCTTTGGTTTATAATTACTTCAGCTCCTAATTTTATTATAAAGTGTTGGTAAATAAAAAGTAAAAAATGTAATGTAATGTGAAGTTTTTGTAATGTCAAAAATTTAATGAATTATTTGCTATAATGGAAAATTTAAATGAAATTTATTTAAATAGATGGTCCTTTATTAATAATGAACAGTATCGCAATTATAATGTCCTGAAGATATTTCAGTGACGTCTAATGAAGCAGCTGAACACATGGCAAATTCACAGATTTCAAATTTTCTCCGAAGAAAATAGAAATAGCTTTCGAATCTTCACAAAATATCATTCAAAATATTACTGTTGACTCTACCAATGACTTTCTCTGTCAGAAATGTATTTTCTCAAATTATTTTTTTCATGTTGAAAAAAAATTTTCCCCAATTCTTCACATAGCTATAAAATGTCATTTTGAACAATTTTTCCGAATAACATTTTTCGATATTTTTTCAAATAAGGGTGTTTTGAGATATAATTTTAAATTTTCAAAAATTTCCCGCCAAACACGAATGGCACTGTATAACGTCTTTTGGGGTTTCTTCTGATGCAGAAGCGATTGCACGTATCGATATTTGTCAAAATGCATTAAAAAAATAATTTCCCATATGATGCGTACTTTCTGCCGGTCACTATATATGGGCGTCTTTTCTGAAAAAAAAATAGAGCGATCACTATCTGCTCTCGTGCTAACAATGTATATCACCATCTCGTTAATTTTTGAGGCACTTGCATTGTTGCTATTGGATGTTAGCCTACTGGTACCTCTCAAATTTGTGAGGAGGCGCTATATGACATTATTGCCGAATTTGGGCATCATATCAATGTTATACAGTGCTAGTCAAAAGTCCCCTCCCCCCTCGTATCTTTTGAACGGGTATACTTATAATAATGAAATTTGGAAGGTGGAAATAAACGGATGTAGGCTTCTCAACTGGTCATAACAGGTGACGCAATAGTCATAAATGACGTCACAAGGCCACTGTGACCAATAATTTTAAATGGGACCCTATGGCAAGTGACAGCTCGTTTGAAAGGTATTGAAAATACCTATTCAGTCATACCAATTTTGTTTGGGTTTCGGCTGATTTTGATTGATAAATTGAAGAAATACGAAAATTATAGTTTCGCATTTAATTAATAAAGATTTAAGAACCAGTTCTTATAATAAGTGTTCAAAATGTGCTCCATCTACTTCCTGGCAGTAATGCATCCTATTGCTAAACTCTTGTCGTACTCGTCCCAGTGTGTCAGCGGAAATTGCCCTACATTCTTCAACAATTCGTTGTTTCAGAATGGCAATACTGTCAGGTGCTAAAGCGTAAACCTTAGATTTCAAGTACCCCCATAGAAAAAAATCTAATGGTGTAAGGTCCGGTGACCGAGCTGGCCATTCGATCGAACCTCGTCGTCCAATCCATCTACCACGATATTCTTCATCTAGGTAACGTCTTACTGCACCGTAATAGTGTGCAGGAGCACCATCTTGTTGAAACGTTATTTCCAAGTTGTCGAATTCATCTGGATTATCTTCTAGAATTTCAAGAATTAACGCCTCAATATCATTTTGTAACATCTCCAGATACAATTCACCGGTTAAGTTAGCATTGAGAAAAAGAGGCCCAACTATGTGGTTTCCCAAAATACCTGCCCAGACATTTACTTTTCTGGAAATTGAGTATGTTTTTCACGAAAGATGTGAGATTTGTGTCACTCCAATACCTCACATTTTGAGTGTTAACATTTCCATTGAGAAAGAAAGTACTTTCGTCACTAAAACAAATTGTCTGTATGTAGCCTGGTTGTTGGTTCATTTTATTGGACATAGTTTCACAGAATTCTAGTCTTCGGTCGGGGTCATCATCTGAAAGTTGGTGCACCATTTTTAATTTGTATGGATGAAATTTGTTTTTAGCCAACACCCTATGTACTGTCCTTTGACTGACTTCACAGATAGACGCAACTTGGGCTGTGGAAGAAGTAGGGTTTACTACCATTTCTCCAATTATGTCAATTTTTTGTCATCACTAATTGTTGGTCGACCAGATCGTTTGGCATCTTGAACACTACCTGATGCTTCAAACTTCCGAAGAAGCTCCCTCAAATAAACCCTCGATATAGGGCGATCGGGGTACCTCTCATTAAACAGTCGTTCCGCTGCATGGAAATTGTTTCTACATTCACCAATTATTAAGATAGCTGCTACTTTGTCGGCTACAGTACGTACCATTTTGCCTATGTAAACACTTAAACGTCTCGTTAAACAATAGCTTAGGTAAATTTCCAAGGTATAAACACTTTTGACAAGTAGAGAATTCAAAAACGTCAACCTTTTTGACAATTAACCAGAGGCGTACTTTAAAATCTTTATTAATTAAATGCGAAACTATAATTTTTGTATTTCTTCAATTTATCAATCAAAATCAGCCGAAACCCAAACAAAATTGGTATGACTGAATAGGTATTTTCAATACCTTTCAAACGAGCTGTCACTTGCCATAGGGTCCCATTTAAAATTATTGGTCACAGTGGCCTTGTGACGTCATTTATGACTATTGCGTCACCTGTTATGACCAGTTGAGAAGCCTACATCCGTTTATTTCCACCCTCCAAATTTCATTATTATAAGTATACCCGTTCAAAAGATACGAGGGGGGGAGCGGACTTTTGACTAGCACTGTATATGTTTTTCTTTGGTTAGTCTAAGGAACTCATAAGGTTTATTTGAAATGTGTATTTGTAGCCAACCTGTGCACTAGGTAAGATTGCAGAATATTCATATGTATATGTATGTGATTCGTATCTAAATAAGCAACTTCTCCGAGCAAAGCTCGGTCGCCCAGGTACTTGATGACTAGTTGTAGTTTGGCTCGCGTTGATTTTGAGGTCATACTTATCCAATAGAAAATAAAATCGAAAGAACGAATTTTAACCAAACCAAATATTTTAAGAGAGAATTGTCGAAGGTGGAAATTTCAGAGAAATGTTTTGGTTTCTCAAACTCCGAATTCTGAACCTCACTTTACAGGAAGCTACAAAGCTGGATCACGAGAATACAAATATAAGGCAGAAAATAAAACTACAAATCAGAAAATGAAACTAAAGAGACGTGGAGGATCTTCCCTTCTACCTTACAAAAAATCTCATCATAACCAAACCCTCCCATTGTCACCCCTTACTGAAAATGATGTTGCTACAATCCTATCTGAAATGAAAAATAAAACGGATTTTTCAATTGTCATAATATGGAAAATAATTCCTGCCATTATTGAAACCACTAACCCACCTAATGAACAAATCACTCACAAAAGGCTTCTTTCCGAATATTCCTGTATATAAAAAGGTATATATATATATATATATATATATATATATATATTTATATATATATATATATATATTTTCTTGGGTATTTGGTTCGTGGTAGGAGTAAACGAATAAAACTAGTAGATCTTGTATTCAAGGGATGTGACGTTTCGCTTGAGAATTCTAAGCTTCATCTGACATTTTTTAATGTAGAAAATATGGGGATAGTTAAAGTTCCAATTTTTTGAATGTTTTTTTTTGGGTTCTTACAAACAATTCGCTAGCATTTTAGGATTGACACAAAATTTTTCTCTTCATTTCGAGAGGTTAGTGTAATTTTATAATGGTTGGTAGAAGACATTTTTTGTTTGTATGCAAATGTTATGATATTCTGTAACAGACGAGGTTCTGGTATATTTTGTTGGTGGTTAGGATAAATTGACTTTTTCCTAACCTTTTCCTAACAAAATATACCAGAACCTTCGTCTGTTACAGAATATCATAACATTGTGCATACAAAAACCAAAATAATTGTGCTTCTACTTTCAACCACTTATAAAAAATTACACCTAACCCTTCTCGAAATGAAGAGAAAAAAAGAATTTTGTGTCCTAAGTGGCTCCCTAAAATGCTAGCCAAAATTGTGTTTGTAGGTAAGAACCCAAAAAAAAAACCATTCAAGAAATTGGAACTCTAACTATACCCATATTTTCTACATAACAGTTTTATATAAAAAAATGTTAGATGAAGAAAACGTACATCCTTAAATACAAATGAAAATCTATTTTTTTCCAAAAAGAAAACTCCAGTCCTATACAATTGATGGTTCAAAATACTAAGAATATATATATATATATATATATATATATATATATAAATATATATATATATATATATATATATATTCATATACAGAGTGTAATATAACTAGCACACCCGTGAATAAGGAGTGTATAATGAATTACAGTGGTTAAAAATCTGAAAATGTTTTCAGGCTACCTGAGATAGATATTCAATTCTAAAGTGAAGGAAACAACTAACATTGTTGAATCCAAACTGGTTATGAAGTCAGAACTAGTTGACTTCATACTCTGCTTATCATAATTATCACAGTCACTTGTAAGAAACGAACGACACAAACAGTATTGAAAAGGAAAAAACATTCGCAATCGAATATTATTTCAAAAATAATTATTTAAAAACCTTTTTAAGGACAAGCTTTTATTCAAAGGCACTAAAATAATTACTTTGAGTGTGTGACATAGGTTATTCCGTGAGTTATAGATTCTAAAGTTTGTCTCACAAAGTTTCCAGTTCGAATACAAGAGTGACAAGCTTTTGAATCTATAACTCACGGAATAACCTACGTCAGACATCCAAAACAATATTTTTTTTCATTTCTCAGTGCATTTGAATGAAAGCTTGCCTTTAAAAAAAATCAATAATCTTCTAATAAAGTCATAGTCTCCAACCCCGAAAAACTCCACATACCAATTTTGAATAGGATCGGACCATAAAGACAGAGACCATCGGCCATATTGGAGCCGCAATTTTAATTTCATGAATTTTGAAAAAAAAACATAACCTTCGACCCTGAAAACCCCCACATACCAATTTTGAATCGAATCGGACCATAACCCAAATTTCCACTTTGTTTTTTTCTATAACAAAAATTCCATGGGCCGCCATTTAAATTTCATGAATTTTGACAGAAAATTCATAATCCCCGACTCTGAAAACCCCCACATACAAATTTTGAATATAATCGGACAAAAATCACAAAACTCCTTCGCCATTTTGGAGCCGCCATTCTGAATGTATGAATTCATAATCTCCGACCCCTAAAACCCCCACGGACCAATTTTGAATCGAATCGGACCATAATCACAAAACTTGTCCGCCATCTTGAATTCTTCAATTTCGACAAATAATTCACAATCTGCGTCTCTGAAAACCCCCACATGTCAATTTTAAATCGAATCGTATCATAATCACAAAACTCGTCTGCCATCTTGAAGCCGCCATTTTATTTTTTTCTATAACAAAAATTCAATAATGTATTGTCACCAGAATTATGAACACCTGCCAAATTTCAGCTCAATCGGAGGTCGACAAATGAATAACAGACAGAATGACAGAATGGCCGAATGACAGAATGACATACGAACGAAGCAAGATAAATAAAAGCTTGTATTAATATCACGACCATTGCAGTGATACTGAACCCTGTTGACAAGCAAGATTCTCGCATTCACGATTTGCAAAGCTGTCTACGAACGAAAGTTTGTTAGATTCTACTAGTGTTTTCTGATTGGCTGGTGAATGAAAGATCTCAATAGCGAACAATCTGGCTCTCAAAACTAAACACCGAGCTGTTCTGTACGTATTTTGAAGAGTAGTAGACAAGATGAGTCACTCGTCGCATTTATGAAAAAGTAGTAAATTTCAATTCTGGTTGTATCCTGGAGTCGCCAATCACCGTGCGGGCGTTTTCATACTAGAAATATTAATATAATATAAATTGTTTTTTGATACAATGGCAAATATTTGGAAAAACAAAGGCAATAACCAATTGTATTATTCATCATTGTATTGTAATTTGTAATCACTGTATTTTTTCCACCCTGCTCAAGGCATCAGCTGTTAGGGTGGCGTAAAGCTAAATAAATAAAAAAAATAAGGGTCAAATCGATTCTGGTACAATCAGTTGTTAATTTCATCCACCCGCCAATCAGAAAACACAAGTAGAATCTAACAAACTTCCGTTGGTAGACAGCTTTGCAAACCGTGCATGTGAGAATCTTGCTTGTCACAGTTCAGTTCGCATGTTCAATTGCGAATGTTTTCCCCTTTCAATACTTCTTGTGTCATTTGTTCCTTACGAGTGACTGATAATTATGATAACTACCTCAAAGCAGAGTATGAAGTCAACTAGTTCTGACTTTATCGCCAGTTTGGATATAAGAAGGTGAATTGTTTTCTTCACTTTGAAATTGAATATCTATCTCAGGCAGGCTGCAATATGTATATATACCACACAATCAGTTCGAGTTAAATGTTTATTGCAATCAGTAATTATCAAAGTTTTCTTCTGAGTAGGTCATCTGAAATTAGGCGGGCGGCTCCACCAGAAAATTTGTTTTCATTTATCTCTTCCGGATTTTTAACCACTGCAATTTGTTATAAAATGGCATTATATACTCGTCATTTACGGGTGTGCAAGAGGTTATATTACACCCTGTATAATAACATAATCAAATGAAAAGTATAATATGCACAGATAATTAGTGAGTATATCAGACCTTAGCGCAGAGAATCAATATTAGTATGAAACTGGGATTCGTCTATTGAAAAAAAAGTAGAGTCCAATTCAAAAGTTTTATTTTTGAAACTCTGTCCTATAAAAAAACAAGCACGGCAGTCTAAAGAATTCCACACCCCTATATAATGAATAGCCTGAACAAACAAGGAAACCCTTGAGTTTTAAGAAGAATAACTTCTTCACCAGGAGTAGGATTGTCTTCAATTCAGGATTAAGTAATGATTTCAATCATAATACTGGATAGCAAATGGAAATCAGCCCCGCCAGCAATCAATAAACGAAAACATCCAGACCGGTTCTCCATAACACTCACTGTTGGCTCCAAGTTTGATAAGCAACAAATCAATAAACTTCTGTCGATATCAAAAGTGGAGAGGATGTAATTTATTCGAAAGAAAAACAAGGAGAAAAGCGTAACTGTAGTGTCTTTCAACCAGTCTATTTGAACAGTTCAGATTCTCGGTCGAAAACAGAACTTGTAGAATTCGAAGGATCATTCAGATGGAAGATAAATGCTCATTTTTATGTCGTGAGTATTCTCAGATATTTCGAGAGAATTCCTTTGTGAATATTTTATAGGGAATACTGAAGCGTTAACACGATTGTTTGATTGCGATTTCAAAGCAAGAAAATTTATTATTTTGCGAGTCTGTTGGAGAGGAACTGCTGTGCTTGTTCAAAGGAGAGGTAACTAAAAGGAGTGATGATTCCTTTTGAAGATGTGTATGTAGTTTATCAATAACAATGTCACGAGTTGGAAGCGTTTTCCGAGTTTCCTTCAGTACAAAAGAGCTGTATTTGTATTTATCATAATATGTGGAAAAAAAATCTGAAATAGAAAATATAATATGAGAACACTACATTTTGTGTTACACTCAAAACTTTCTATAAAAAACTTTTAAACAAAAAATTTAACCGACGAAAAAATATACTGAAAAGTGAAAAATATAATGAACCTTTTTAGGCTTCCATTGAGTTTGCAGCCTTGTAAAAGTTACGGAACCTTGTTTTTTGTCATTTCTTTAAGTTTTTCATCTTAATTTGTTTAAAAAAATTACAAAAGTTCTGCAAATTGGATAAGTGAACGGAAAAAAGTATGAAATATCCACGTACAATTGCAACCATTTCTGAAAAACGTATCGTTTCTTTATCATACATTTTTATTGACGCTCCCATTTTCAATACACACAAGCATTGAAATAATTACAAAAGTTTTTTTTGTGGTTGTAAATAAAGATAAAATTGGGCTTAGTGTATATGTAACTTTGCAACCTCATACGGAAAACGGAAACAATTTATCCACCAATATATTTCAAGCTTTTGCTCTTTTTTTTGTGGTATGGATGCAAAACATTTTCTCCTAATGTTTTCCATATACGCATACGAGATAGCGCCAATTGCCTACTCATTCTCCTAACGCTACTAGAAGGATTATCATTTATAGCGTCCAGTATTTGCTCTTCGTGATGAACATTATATCTTCGAGCATCTTCTCGTCCTCTATTTGATGGAACTTTTCCTATTAAACTAATACTTTGAAGTACCTTAGCAAATGTTGAATGATGTGGTACGCACGATTTGGATAGCGACGTCTGTGATCCCTTCTTGCAGACTGGCCATTTCCTTCGCAAAGCCCATACACAAATAAAATATCTGCGTATTCCTCATTAGTGAATTGAAACGGCATCATAAACAGCCTCTAAGAACTATAGTTTAAACTCAACACTACAATAATGAATGAACACCAACAAAACTAACTCTAATGACAGCTAGTTACCAACTAACTCATAATGAAATTCGGGATTTGACACTTGACACAAGCCTACTGTATTTAGACAAACATTGTAAGCTACTGATACGAATTTATTCTTCGGTTTTCTTGGGTTATGAGAGTATTTTATAAAATTTCACTACGAACCAATCAAAGAGAATAACAATATTCATGTCTTGGTTTCGTAAATATTTACTATATGGTACTTTATCCGACAATTAATTTCTTGAGTGAAAAAATTGAAAATAATAATTTGTTACGGAATAACTGTTATGGTGCCAGAAACTTTTTTAACAACTTCCTATAGGATTTTTTTCGTGGTTTTTTCCAATCCGAGCTCAGATTTTTGATAATTATTATACAGGGTGAGTTATTCTTACAAGAACTTAACATGGGAGAAAAAAAATTTTTCGGTCCTGATATTGGTTTTGTTCAAAGGCCTTTCAGTTGAATTCATGTACCAAATGTAAACATATCGGCTGATCCCTGTATTTAATATGGCGGATTGAATTTTTTGTCCAAATTCACAAATCACTCTGTATGTCAGTAACGAAGCGCTTTTGGACATTTGTATATGGCATTTTGCAATCATATTGGCATTCCCCATAGCCCCATAAGTTTTGTCGGTTTCATCTCCGGACACCCTGTATATATATATATATATATACATATACATATAATTATATATATATATATATATATACATATACATATATATATATACATATATACAGTATACCTGTTCCAATGGATTATCTCAGCCATTTCGAAAGATAAAAATTTGAAAATTTTATGATCTTCAATTCGTTCAAGGAACCTTCAACTAAGAAAAACAAAAATTGAAAGTCACTTCCGGTTTGACCGGAAGTGACTCTGACTTTTTTATTTCAAACAGCACCCTATATATTTTTTGCAATTTTTTATTTTTACTCAAAATTATCTTTTCAACGATGTATCACACTTTGTATTTTACATTTGATTTGATGGAGAAAACGTCAATTGAAATTTCAAATTGAAAGAATTGCAGTAGGCTATGATATTTTGTGTAATCTTCGTCCGTAGCATTTTTTCTTTTAAAGACAGTACGCTTTCTATGAAATGATCCACTTGTTGCCAAATTCGAAGCCAAGCGTGTGAAATACATAGCGCTTGGCATTCGTCTATCAGGATATTTCTCTCTGTATGCACGTAGGGCAGCCCGACGATTATTTTCGCATTTTCCATAAATCAGTATCATATCCAATTTCTCTTGATTAGTGAAGTTATCATCATTTTCACGGTTATTCATTCTTGAATGTTGGTTTCTCTGACACGCACACAACTATTGAGAATTATTAACTGTCAAAGTTATAAACAAATGTATTCAAATGTTTCCATGGCACACTAAGGTTTTCATTTAAAAATTATGAATTCTTCCAGTTCTACTACAATTCTTATAATTTGAAATCTGACGTTCTCTTCATCATCTCGAATGCAAAAAAGTAAGAGTTACTTCCGGTCCAACCGGAAGTGACTTTCAGATTTTGTTTTTCTTGGTTGGAGGTTCCTTGAACGAATTGGAAATCATGAAATTTTCAAATTTTCATCTTTCGAAATAGCTGAGATAATCCATTGGAACAGGTATACTGGGACACCCGGTATATATATATATATATATTTTCTTTAGTTTCTTGACCACATATATATTTTCTTCAATTTTTCGGAATAAAGGTCGGTTAATTCATATAATTTCTTTCAACTACGTTTCGACATGGTATTTGTCATCATCAGTTTAAAACACTAAAATTAAAAATATGGAGTTTGAGACATATTTAACTTAACACAAGTATGCACTGGAATAATTCTTTAAAAACATATGGTTCAAAATATAACACGTTATTTTGTAAGTGAATACTTCTAAATGTTGAAGATATTTTTATATTGAGTTGAATAACGTGTTATATTCCGAACCATATGTTTTTAAAGAATTATTTGAGTGCATACATTTCAATATTGTGTTAAGTTAAATATGTCTCCAACTCCATATTTTTTATTTTAGTGTTTTAACCTGATGATGACAAATACCATGTCGAAACGTAGTTAGGAGATATCATACGAATTGACTGAATCAGACCTTCATTCCGAGAAATTGAAGAAAATATACTTATATATATATATATATATATATATATATATATACATATATATATATTCATGGAACTGTTAAATTTTTTATCTTTTTAATGATGGTTTGGCATGAACTCAACTGATTATTTCTCACTAAGAGTGTTGAAGGCGATATGGTTTCATTGCTACATCAAAATACCCTGCCTAGTGGTTCACGACGTACTTCTCTTAGTGAAATATTCTTTGAACATACCTGCATATTGTTTGCACCACGAATTCCATACATGTATGAAACCATCCGTTCATCCTCAACCGTTCGATTTTAACATATCTATCAGAATTGTCGATCACAGTTTCCATTTCTCATACGGAACAATATTGGAAAAATCGATCTCTCTGATTTACAGAAATCAAATGCCAATCATACTCACCGATGCAGAAACGAAGGGATCTTGTTATGATTACATTGTTTGTTTGTTTTTTCCTGGTTTGTTTGTCGATTCGCTGCTTTTATCGTTTTGATCTTGATGTTTTCGTTGTTATTTTTTAAATTTTACCTACCATTTGATTTCATTTATTTGATCAATTTTCAGGTTAGAGCCTACGCGAGCAATGAAAGTTTGCGGACTCATATACTCGAGTGGTCAAAGAAGAGTTTGTGAATCGGATGCTCAATATTTTCAGGAGTACTGTGCATTTTTTTCTACAAAGGAGATGAAACATGACTATACTCCTAAGCCGAAACTACAATAAAGTACCTATGTAGCCGACAAACGAGTCTATAGACCTATGCTGATATTGATGACAATATCTTGGACTCTTCAAACTGTACATTATATGAAAAATTCATGAAAATTACTCGATTTATTGTCGAAATACAGGTATTCATTGAAAAAAGACGCATTTTTCTAAGAAACTTTGACTGTATCTTTTTACTCACCCTGTAAACATGAAATATGAGATTTATGATTCCGATCAACTATTTATGTATGTATTAGATAATACCTCGAAGAATGTTGGATTACATCTGATGGATAAACGTGCACAGACCTACAAGGTACTTCGCAAATGTTTGTTGCAAATTGGATAAATATTCAAGCTGACCACCTGTAGACTGGTTTCGGAGTATTTGCCCCTCCTCAGTACAGGGTGGGCCGAACGTACAAATCACTCATGTCTGCTCACCTGATTGCAACAATAAATATCCATCCAATTCATAGTATTTCGCTGGAATTCAATAAGCAGAATGGAGTACACCATCAGCAAACACCATCTCCACTCAACTTCTGCAACTAAACATCACCAACTGATTTGTCATCCTGAGTCTCAGGATCTAAATCTTCACTAATAGACTGTAACATCTCGATAGCCAGCTATTATTTCATTGTAAATGAAAAAGATCCTATTCCTCAAGACTTCTGACTAAAAGTACATATACAATGGGTGTATTTGGTCGTATATGCATGGAAATAACTTATGGAAAAATATAAATGAAATGTTTTACAAAAGCTTGAAAGTCTAATTAGCTCTATAAAAAACGAAAACGGGGACATAACTCATGATATAACTGAAATAGTAGACATTTTCAATAATACCTACATAAATATGGGAACAGAACTAGCAAGCAAAATAAGAAGGACATCAAATAATAAATTCGATCAATACTTCAATGAACACTCTATATTTCCTAATCCAACTACCAAAACAGAAATTATAAATATAATAAGAGAACTCAAAAATAATAGAGCCCTGGAATTAATGACTTAACGAGTGAAAAATTTCAATTAGTAGCTCAATACATCGCAGAGCCCATAACATATATATTCAACCAAGCAGTAGAAAAGGGACAATTCCCATTATGCTTAAAACTATCAATTTTTACTACCATCTTCAAAAGTGGATGTAGGGATGAAGTAACCAATTACAGACCAGTTTCTTTGATAACGAACATATGTAAAATTCTCGAAAAGTTGATTCAAGTTAGATTGAACTCTTATCTTGAAAAACAAAAATCTTATCCGAATCCCAATTTGGTTTTCAAAAAGGAAAGTCAACTCAGAATGCTGTGATACAGTTAACAGACCCCATCTACAAAGCCCTTGATGGAAGCAAACCATCAATAGGAGTCTTTGATTTATCGAAAGCTTTTGATACTGTGAACCATTCAATTCTACTCAATAGCTCAGAACATATTGGAATTAGAGGAAACCCATTTGAATTACTCAAATCATACCTAGAGAATCGACAGCAAATTGTGAGAATCGAAAATACTCAGAGTAGTAAAAGAACAATAAAATGCGGAGTACCACAAGGAACCGTGCTAGGGCCAATACTTTTCTGTATATATATATATATATATATATATATATATATATATATATATAAACGAGTTATTCCCACCAGGAGCCACTAGCAAAATAATCAGCTCTGCAGACGACACCGCTGTGTTTTTTTTATTCGGGGGACACATGGATTGAAGTAAAAGAAAAGGCTGAGAAGGATATGGAATTCATTGAAGACTGGTTTGGTCATAAACAACTGTCTTTGAACTGTAGCAATACCTACTTCGTCCCGTTCTGTAACTACAAATAGTTTTTGCCACACTTTCAATTTATCACAATAGGAAGCACACTTGAAATATCTTCAACAACATAATTAAAATGTCTAGGAGTCATTATAGACTCTCATTTAAGATGGTACTATCACATAAATTATCTGCTGAAGAAACTGAGAACTGTTCTTTATAAGTTTCGTCAGCTGAAAGATAGGATAGACCTTAAACAAAAAAAAAATTATATCCTACTACAAAGCCACCTATCATAATGTATAATTGGATGAGGCGAAGTATCAAAAACGCACCTGCGTCCACTAGAGGTGATTCACAGAGAATTTTTGAAAATAATGCTGAACAAACCTATCCGCTATAGTTCAGACAAATTGTATGAAGAATCGGGTATATTTGACTTGAGACAATTACTATACAAAATACTTGTCTTGAATCAATATAAAGAAAAGAATAAACTCAACAAGCCGAGCCACAACACGTAACAGAACCAAATATATAGTTCCACTTACAATGAAAACCATAGGGCAGAGATCATATAGTTTTTTGGGCCCAACAGCCTTCAATGCACTACCAGAAAACATACAGACCTCCGAAACATTCCCACGGCTAAAAAAGTATTCCGCGTGAAAGAATTCCGGAAATTTTTGACCGGATAATTTAGACAGCAACAAAAACCTATCTGTCACTGACTGATTCCGAATTCTCCAAGACAATTGGCAATAATAACGTACGTACATGGTTTCAGTGTTAATTTTGGAGATTTAATTTCTTGGTGATATTATATTATATTATTTTGTTCTATAAACTGAAAATTTACATGTCTTATTTCATATATAGATTATAACATTTTATTTTGAACATTTCACTCCTGTAATTAGCTAGATATTAATATTTCTGCATTTTATTATTTATTTATATACTTTCCAATTTTTTTAAAAGTGATGTCATATTCTTATCTCTGTTTTTAACTTTATATTTCTTAGCCATAATAACACTACATTCAAATATTCATAGATTAAGCAATTTTAAACAAAGTGATTATCTGTACTTATATAGTTTAAACCATATAAGCCACATACAAGTATTCGATGCTCCTGTGGTCCTTATCAGGTTCCATTTAATTTAATCTATCAATCACAAGCAAGCATATTTTTGCTTCTGCGATTTACTCCGTTTATTTACTTATTTATTTCTATGTTTCATTGTAATTCTCTTCCTAGTGAATGAACATTATTATTATTATCATTATTATATCCATAAAACAACCAACTACTTCCCTGGCTAATGCCTCAGCGGATGTTGGATTACATCCAATGAATAACCTTGGAGGTACTTTGCAAATTTTTGTTGCTAGATGGATAAATATGAACCACTTCAGTCAAGCTGACCACCTGTAGACCAGTTTTCGGGGTATTGTTGCTTGGCCTACATGTACTGATGAGGGGCAGATACCCGAGGTGGTCAGCTTGAGTAAAGTGGTTGATATAAATTACTAATACTATAGACTCACATATAAATATACAATTTTCATTATTCTCATAGTTTAGAAAAGATATCTCAAGATGACAATCTTTCATCCACCTATTTTTGTATAAAGTAAATATAAATGGTCCTCCCTCTATTTTGTATTATATCTCTGGAGTAATTCTATTCATTATATGGTAGATTTATTCAAGAATGATGAGTACTGATGAGGGCCAAGAAGCCTGAAACCGGTATGCGGATTGTTAGGTGAACACGACATAAATTAAACATAATCGAGCTTATCAGAAAGAAACATTTGCATTCAATGTCCATTGATATTATATGGAAGTATGCATGGATTTTCAGGTGAATATCATTCAACGTTCTGCGTGGTATTTGCCAGTAAAGTAGTTGTTTTTCACCTGAGATCTACCTTTCTCTGGTTCAATTCTATATTGAATCCTTTATGTGAAGAAAACCGTTTAAATTCGATTTTTCTATTCATTCCACTTCACATGGCACTTATCTCTCACTACATGCTAGACGGCTTGCCACTCCTACTGAGAAGGAATCTTTTATTTAGAAACCTATCGAGGTGGGAGATTTTCGGAGTGTTTCTTTCTGTCACTAGGTACCGCCAGTTAAAGTTTATCTTTTCCGGCGTACCTATAGGTGTTACAAGATCGATGATGGTTTGTTTACGTTGTGTCTCACTTCAGCCAGAGTTCTTTGGACCTTTGGCTGGTTGACTACTCCGTACTGATGAGGGCCAAGAAGCCTGAAACCGGTATGCGGATTGTTAGGTGAACACGACATAAATTAAACATAATCGAGCTTATCAGAAAGAAACATTTTCATTCAATGTCCATTGATATTATATGGAAGTATGCATGGATTTTCAGGTGAATATCATTCAACGTTCTGCGTGGTATTTGCCAGGAAAGTAGTTGCTTTTCACCTGAGATCTACCTTTCTCTGGTTCAATTCTATATTGAATCCTTTATGTGAAGAAAACCGTTTAAATTCGATTTTTCTAATGATGAGTATATTTACTCACGATATATATCAATTCGTTTGTTTTCACTGATTATTCATTCGCGTATTATGGCCAGCTATCAATAGGTTCGTTCACCAACGTTAGTGAGGCGAGTATCAGTGGTTGCCTATCGATAAGTTTAGGAAACTTGTAGGTAGTGGAACGACCACATGACGTCAAAACAGCTGATCGAAATTAGGTGTTATCATTAAATATACTCTGGCCTTTTCCTTCTCGATAGATTTGAAAAAGTTATTCGCATATGAGAAGAAAGTTCAGAGTAATACGGAATTGGCATTTCCGGTTTTCGAGTGAGAAAATTAAAGTGAAAAATGTTTCCTTAATAGGGGTTCTTTTTTCGCTGTGAAAGTGATGGCGACGTCAACGTTGTAGTTTTTCTTTTCTAGTAGTAGTTTTGAGAAAATACAGAATACAGTTTCCAGTGGTTATGATACAATCCATTATCGTAGTTTTGATGGTAACTATATGAATGCGATTATACTTCTCACGAGATTGAAAATACTCACGGTTCTGCACGAGATCTACACCACGAGTTACCTATAATGGAGTTTGACCCAAGTCAACTTTGATAATTAATGGAATCGAAGTGTAAATTTCTCTTAATATTTGAAACACCCTTCTTTGAATGAAGGTAAGAAAATTTCTCAACAGAAATAATTTAACAGTAGATATTTATGACTCCCATGGTTTCTTTAACCTCTAGCAATTTCCATTCTAAGCTCGTTTACTTTGTTATACAGTATGATCAAGAATATTTAAATAAACTTTGATAATCAAGTCTAGAGCTACGAAACCAGGAAGTAAAAATGAGTTATATATTGGTCAGGTACAAATCGTATAAATATTAAAGGGTTCTTGGTCCCTGGTTCTTCGTTCCTGGTAACAGTCAATTGATAGTGGTACCCAGAGGCAAATTAATTCATGGTTCAGGACTATCAGGAGGTCACATATAGACAACTCAGAATGCTGATGTGTCCTACCAAAGGGCTGATTTGCAGTGTTCCTGTGGACATCCAGACTAGTAGCAATGTTGGTGTATACTTATTACTACCCCCGGATTGTTAAGGTCAGACTGTTCAGGAATATTTTTTGTTAATCGTTTTGAGTCGAAGTGCTTGTACACATCACGTTGTTGGTACCAATTGCGTTGTCGATTTTTTTATTCCATTGTCTATTCACATTGTGTATGGATTTATTCACTAAAATTTGATTCAACGTCATTGTGTTGATTTTCTTCAAGGGTATAAACATAATTGATAATGCAACAGTGGGTAATATTTCATAGTTGAGAAATATCCATATTTTTGTTGTCATATGTTTTCTACGGGAACACAGAGACCTTTATTAAAGAACTGTACTTATTGAAACCATCTCAGCAATGTAAAATTGTATATATGATTATAGTACCGATACCGTTGTTTTTATAAAGTTGATGTTCACATATCAACCTTATTTTGAATTCGAGAAAACACCTGTATCGATACTATACTTCGAAACGTTACCCAATTGTACAGTAGAGAAAATATCGAAAACCTTTTTTTACTTGAATATCCATATGTAATGTTTATAATGTGGGATACCACATTATTGTGATAATTGGAAATACATTGGATATTATAAGTAAGTAAGTAAGTAGTAAGTAAGTTTATTCAGTAAGATCTTTACAATTTTTTTTACAATTCCTTATTTATTTATTTATTTGATAAGAGAGCCCACCTAAGCCTAGCTTGTATTGTGGGTCGTTCTCTTATCATATGTTTTTGTTTCGATTAAATAGTAACAGGGTGAAAGGAACTATAATAAATTTTCAAAATTGCTATTTTCAAAATTGGTATTATGAGGAGAGGAAAAAATAACAAAGAAATGGGAAAAAACCTTGGTAATTGTAGAGTGATGTATGTAATTATTCGAGAATTGGTTTCAGGACATCCTTATAATGTAATTGTACAAACATTTTGGCTTGTTTTTTGAACTTATTTTTATTTTGTATATTTCTGATGTCAAAGGGTAGTAGATTGAAGAGTTTAGGGCCATAATAGGTTACAAATTTCTGTGTGATTGTGGTTCTATACAAGGGAATAGGAATTTCCTGTCTTGCTGTTCTTCGGGTATGATGATAGTGTATTTCTGGGGGTGATGTACAGTTTTTTGTCCAGATAAGGCATTGATAGCAATATAACTGTTTAAGATCTATTACTCCTGATTCATTATAGAGTTGCTCAGTTCCATACCTCCTGTTTTTATTAAACAATATTTTCAGTAAGGTATTTTGAGTAACTTCTAAGCAGTGAAGGGAAGTTCTAAAAGTCCCACCCCAGACTACAATGCAGTAGCGGATTATGGACTCAGCCAAGGCATCGTACACCATTATTTTATTTTTTTTGTTCAGAATGTTTTTTAACTGGTAAAATTTAAATATCAATTTGCGGAGTCTCGTTGTAGTATGATTGATGTGTTCATTCCAACGAATGTGTTGATCAATCATCACACCTAGGTACTTAATACTTTTAATTTTTTTTATGGTTGAACAGGCGCAGTTGGGGTCATCTGAACAGACGGTTCCATGTAGTCGGATATTTAGATTTGTGGGTTGATCTCTTATTGTGGACGAAAAGGTGATGAATTTAGTTTTTTCGATGTTTAAACTAAGCATACTTTCATTAAGCCAGCTGTATATTTTTTTGAGTCCATGTTCAGCCTTTTTATATGTTTCATCCCATTTATCCCCCATGAATACAATAGCAGTATCATCCGCATAAGAGATGAGTTTTCCTTCTATATGTTTCAAATCGTACAAGCTGTTTATGTAAAGTAGAAAGAAAATTGGACCCAATACCGTCCCTGTGGTACACCCATGGTTACCGGTAGAGGGTCGCTTAACGTGTTATTGATTTTAGTAATTTGTATGCGGTCTGTTAAGTAATTCTTTATTATATCCAGGGGAAGGCCTCTTATGCCAGAGCTTTCTAGTCTCTGGAACAGGATGTTATGGTTTACAGTATCGAATGCCTTGGCCAAGTCCAAAAATACCGTTATGCACTTCTGTTTATTTTCAAAGCAGTTGTGAAGTGTTTTTGTTAATTCGAAGACTGCTTTTTCCGTGGAACAATTCTCTCTGAATCCAAATTGTGATGTTGATAGAATATAATTTTTTTCACAATAACTCATGATTCTGTTTTTTAAACATTTCTCAAAGATTTTTGTGAAGTTGTTTATCACAGTTATTGGTCTGTAGTTGTTCGTTAACTTTTTGTTCCCAGATTTGAATATTGGGGTAGTTAATGATTCTTTGAAAGCAGAAGGAACTATCCCTCTTTTTAGTATTAAATTTAAAATATGACATAAAGGGTCTACTAAATACAGGTGATATTTTTTTATTAGCTCTACTGATATTTTATCTGGACCAGGTGAGGTATTATTTTTTAGTTCTGATATAATTTTTATTAATTCATTTTTTGATATAGGTCGAAGGAATATTGCATCTCGAGTATTTTTGGTCGGTGTGTTACAGCGCTCAGGAAGAGTAGATGATTGTTTGATTTTTTTTGCCATTTTTGTACCAATACTGCTGAAAAATTTATTAAACTGATTAGCGACTTCTTTATCCGAAGTAATTTTTTGATTTTCCTCATCAATGATAATGAAGTCCGAGGTTTTTGCCGTTTTCACTTGTTATTTCATTAATGTTTTTCCAAAGTTTTTTGATATTTTTTTGGCAGTTTTCAATTTTTGTTTTATAGTATTCTTGTTTAGTTGTCCTGATCAGATTGTTCAGAAAATTTCTATAATTTTTATATTCTTGGCTATTTTCCTCGTTGTAGTGTCTATTCAAATTTTTTTTTTAGAAGGTCTCTACTTCGGATAGAGTTTAATAGCCCTTGAGTCATCCATGGTTTTAATTTTGTATTATATTTGGTATTTTTTAAATTACTAATTTTTTTGCTGAAAACCATGTAGGCAGCTTCTGGTTCCTGAGATTCAAATGTAGAGTGCCATTTTTCATTAATGAATAGATTCGACAATTTTTTTTGATTTATATTAATGATTTCTTTTGTGATTTTTGTATTATTTTTTTTATCGCATTTGAGAGGGATGGATAAGAGCACTGTATAATGATCCGTTAAATTTGTTTTGAAAATGTAAGAATTCAGTTTATTAATACTGATTCTAGCTTTATTGGAGATTTTAAAAATATATGATCGATAATGGAAGAAGATCCATGAGATTCCCTCGTGGGTTCCGTTATATAGGAAAAATACCTAATTCTGCCATCAGGCATATATACCTATTAACAAGTAGGAATCAGTATCTAGTAAGTTGATATTTATGTCCCCTATCAATACACTATAATCTACTGTTGGAAGTGTTTTTAGGTAATTCTCAATATCTTGTAAAAAGTATCTACATTTGTTGAAGGTGGTCTGTATGTAGTAATTATGGAATATGAATTGTTACCGAGATTAAAATTCATTTTGATCAGTTTTATTTCCGTTAAATTTATAATCGTTACCTCGGCAGAAATTTCACATCTCACAAAAACCACAACCCCATCGTTTTGGTTGAATTGCGAATCATTATAATATATATTGAACCCTGGTATTGTGAAAGCGTCCAAATCATCCAAAACCCATGATTCAGATAGTACTAGTATATCAATGTTATTATGATGGAATTCTTCAATATAGAGTAGAAGTTCGTCAAAATTTTTTCTTATGCTTCTTATATTGAAGTGAAAAATGTTGAGATTTTTGTTAGATATCAGAGATAAGTTGTCTACTATATTTTCACAGATATTTGTTTTCCTCTCCTCATAGTTCTCTAAAGAATCCAAAAAGTTTAACATATTGGTACGCTAAAAAATTAGAGTGAGTTTCTTCAAAGGATAAGACTAAATAACAATAAAAGTCTATATAAATAGAAAATGAAAAGGATATATAGTGCATCTTGCCGCTCCTGTATAGTTGTATCAATATATACTAAAAAAGAAACAAGAAAAGATCCAAAGACAGAAGCAAAAAAAAAACAGAATAAAACGTGTGATTAACCTTCACTAACTAATCATGAAAATGTGAATTCTTTTAATATTCATTGTACATACTGCTGAATGTCTTGCAAGGATGAAATCTTCACGTTGGAATCGTTGATTTTGATAAAAATCTGGCCCTTGAAGGTCCATATTTTTTTGCCTGGTAGTGATGTTTTTGCTGTCTTTAGGAGGGTTCTTCGTTCTCGAGTTAAGTCTTCTGTGATGAATATGGATTTATTTTTCAGGTTTTTCAGATTTTTAAATAGCTTGACTTTATCCAGAAGATCTCTAAACTTCATTATAATTGGTCTAGGTTTCTTCTCATTATTGGACGGGTGCCCCACTCTGAAGCAGCTTGATATATCTCCCTCTTGAAGAATTATTACAGAATTTTTGGAAAGATTTTCAAGTATAACTTCCTTCGTTTTTTCATTTATCATCTCAGGTACCCCGTATATACAAACGTTGTTAGATTTATTTTGTTGCTGGATGGAGTCAAGTTTTTGCTCAATAAACCCATCCACAGAGTATTTTTAGAATTGTCTATAATTCATGTATACGTTTTAATCTACAAGTTCTCAGTTGTAGTAGATTATTTTTCTAGTTTTATGTTCAACTGAGTGGCGTCCAAAAATAAGAAAAAAGGTCACAAAATAATAATATTCAACATCACACTATATGAGTCGATTGGGGACAGTTCCCTCACGAGTCTCTTGTTCTGAATAAATTAGCCGAAGTAAAATGAAGTAACATCTTGTCGCTATATGAATAATGGCCACAAGATCAGTACCTTGTAGGACTTTTCACGTTTATCCATCGGATGTAACCCAACGTCCGACGAGGCATTAGCCAGGGCAGTAGTTGTTTTTTGATGGATATACGACCAAGATACACCTATTGTATACGTATTTGTAGTCAGCGGTCTTGAGGAATGAGACATTTTTCATTTTCAATGGAATTTATCTTCAGTCTTATTTCATTCTGTACTACCAATGAACCAACTAAAACCCACTGATTCTTATCTCGGATGCCAATTCTTTCAGACTATTTCCATTTGATGTGTGAATATGTTTCATTCAGTCATCGCAGGAACCATGTTCCACTGTTCCATCTCTCAGTTTGGAGGAATTCACGTGAATACGTATACTAATAGAAAGTTAATTGAAACAATAGTGTAACATTGATTATTTGAATAACGTGCCTTTTCTTGCCATTTTGGAGCTGAAGCCATATTGTTCGAAGGAAATAGAACAACTGATGATCTGTTTTTTTCATCAGTAGAATCATTGGTGGTATTTCCAGAAACACTGGAGTGAATGAGACGAATAAAAAAAATAAAACTACACCTTTACCAAAATCACCATATATTTATTCTCCATGATGAACTTCCATCTATACATCCTCAAAAACTGAAAACTGCGCCTTCACTGTCTATTGCACCGATCATAACATAACCCATAACACTTATTTTAAAACGGCTCGTAGGAGTTCGTATTGAACAATAATCACATTCATCTTAATCACAATAATTATTATAATTAACATCGATGTCAGGATCATCAACTTTTCGTTATAGAGAATTACACCTATCAATTTTGATAATACAACTCACTTTTGATTTAATACCACTTGGACGTACGATGAGGGGGGGTGCAATTATATCCTCAACCATATGTGTTTGTAGACCAACAAAAGTGACCCCATCTTGGAAAGGGTGAACTGGGGTGTGTTCAACATTTGGCTGGACGCTGAAACAAATGAAAAACCCAACTGAAAAATCAGCGATCAGCAAAGTAGTCTAGTTATTATTGGATCATGAAGAATACCACATTTTTCGACAGGTACATGAATTGGCTCAGAAGTTCTGGGTGAGGATCATTGGATAGTTGAATATTGATGAGAAATTGATTGTATTCATGTGTCAGCAAAACTAAATAAAAGCTTGTGAAAAATAATGTCAGTTAACTTCGATCGAGATTGAGGGAGTTCATCCAGGCTAAAGTAAATCTTCAATTCTCATCAGAGAACTCATACTGGTTGGTTCAAAATTAATCGAATTGGTTTTTCTTTCTGTCCACCCTGTTGTAGTATAATGTATAAGAGATCAACGTGACATTCTATGATCATTAAGGTATGGTATTCCCAGAATAAATAGGCCTTTTGTCAATTCTCGGAATTGTTAAAAATATCTAGTGACAGAAAGTGATACTGCAACTTTGACTCGGTGGTTATCACGTGATCATCACTGAATCTACCACTATACAGTAAGAATAACTAAAATTTCATATTTGTATTGTTGTAGTCACGTAATTTCCATATATGGTAGCCACTCCACAGTTCTATAACTTATTATTGCCATTTGAGGTGTCTGAAACATTATGGCCACTGAGCAAATCACTTTGAAGGTTTTTCAACTTAAAAATGGAAAATAACTGTTGCGGTAACCATCCTGTACCACTTAAATATCACTTAGAAGTCACAGTCACTTTCAAGAGAGTATGAAAGTTTCGGTGACGTTCTGGAAACTTCCATGAAACCTTCAATGTGACAGGCAGTTGATTGTGATATGTGGTGATGGTTGCCACGTTCTTGCTATCTCCTTAATTGATAGCCACAGTACGCATTTAATGAAAGTCACTACAAATTACAATAATCTTCAAAATTCACCATTCCGCGCGATGACGAAAGCTAACCTAAGTTTTCTCAAATTATTTCATTGTGGCAAACAAAAAGTAGTTCAACCTGTTACGTGGAACAGGAATGATATTTATTCAATATGAAATGGGTTATGCGTTTTCAATAGACAATTTTCCACGATTTTGAAGTGACCGTGGATTGGTCCGTGCGATGCCGAAAACTAACCTAACTTTTTTCAAATTATTTTATTGTGGCTCACAAAAAGTTCAGTTTACCTGTTACGTGAATGATATTCATTCAAAATTAAATGGGTTATGCGTTTTCAATAGATAATTTCTCTTGATTCTGTATAAAAAGAATAATTCAAATAGATCGGATCTCTGACTTGTGCGCCTGCTCAATATTTATACCTTAATTGTTGATTCTGTTTGCATAAATGCCATCATTTTCATTACTTGTTAATTGATAATTATTACTTGATAGTTGTTGGTTGGAGCTGCATTAATCCACTATACTTGCTACATGTTCTTTTTCAACTATTAATGAACATGTTACCGCAATTTCGGGGTTATAACTTTGAAGTGGCAGGTTATAATAGCCCGACGTGTTCGTTCGCTCCTTTCAAGGGTATAATACCTATTGTAATTTTAAGGTTATAACTTTGAAGTGGTGAGTCATTGGGCCAGCGAAGTAGGTGTCACTTTTCAGTGGTGGAAAAGTCAATAATTTGGTTCCACTGGGCACTTTATGATGGCAGGAGCTTTAGAGTTGTATATTTACACTTTCTGTCACTTTGAAGTTATATTCTCCAAAATCCGCCATATTTACAGGAATATGCTGGGTCGCCATCATTAGAGAAATGATCAAAATATTCAATGAAGATTCATTTGTCATCAGCACTGCATCAAACGTGAGTATTTGTTTCAACTAACCAAGATTGATCAAACAATGTTTGAGGGATTTAAGTAGATAATTTCAGACGCGAGTTATTTCCAAAATTATAATGTTTTACTTAAATAAGGAGTATGCAGATGACGCGTGCTCACAATTGAGCTACATCACCCAAATTTCACATAAAACTTTCAATTGTTTTATTTTTATCCCAATCAGAAATATCCAAATTCAATATACTTACTTGCGCGTTTGTATGTTTATATGTTTTATATTTCTATAGTTGATCGAGTATTAGAAATGAATCAGGCAAAATGGAAGGAAGAGGAACATTTTTCTGTTGAACTTGTCTAGTGTCGGCCACTACATATCCACGTTTTTGCCAGGTGACCACCACGTGGTTGGAATGTGGCTATCTGAGATCCAGGAACGTAGATCGGAACGTAGCAGCCACCAAAAAAGTGTTCCCCATTGTGGTAGCCGCCGCGTGATAGAACCGTGTATATTACATGGCAGTGGTTGTGGTCAAACACCTCAAAAAATTCAAAGGAGTCCGATTTGATGTGGTGGAATATGAAATTTCCTTCGAAGACTATGTCGAAGGTCTTAGAGATCAGAAGGAAAAATCGACTAGTCAACGATGCATCCGTTCGTATGCCCATAATGTTTTTAGTATTGAACAAAACAAAATCGCTTCAAATCCATTCGACGATAAAAGAACACTCGTCCCCGGATCGGACGATACACTTGCATGGGGCCATTATAGCATAATGAATGAATAGCCAACCTCCACCACCAATACTATCAACCAACTTGTATTTAACAATCTTTTTTTGTCCGAATTTCCATTTATTGTGCCAGCCAAAAAATTAATGTTTTCATTTTCTCCATCTCTCTCTCTCTCTCACATATAACCATTGTATATATATATATATATATATATACAGTACTTCCCAAAAGTCCCCTATCCCCCTCTTATTTTTGGAACGATTATACATAAACAACTGAAATTTGGAAACTGAATATTAAAGGTTTCAAACTTTCCTACTAGTGATGATAGATGACGAAATCGTCAAAGATGACGTCACAAGGCCATTGTGACCAATCATTTTGAATGGAACCCTACGACAAACGACACCTCTTTTAAAAGGTATCGAAAAAACCTATTCAATGATACCAATTTTGTTTGTGTTTATGGCAGTTTTAATGGCTCATTAGTAAACATTACAATTTAAATTCCATTCAGTATGATATTAATTACAGATTTAAGAATCAGTATCTACATGAAGAAATTGCTCGAAGTGACCTCCATTTACTTCCTGGCAGTGAAATATTCTATTTTTAAATTCTTCTCGTACTTTTGCAAATGTGTCTGCAGAAACAGCCTCACATTCTGCAACAATACGTTGTTTTAAAACGTCAATATTGTCAGGTTCAGTGGCGTAAACCTTCGATTTGAGGTACCCCCACATGAAAAAATCCGAAGGTGTGAGGTCTGGTGATCGAGCTGGCCATTCCGTTGAACTTCGTCGTCCAATCCATCTACCACGATTCTCCTTATCCAAATAACGTCTTACTGCACCGTGATGGTGAGGAGGAGCACCATCCTGTTGGAATGTTATTTCCAAATTTCCGAATTCATCTGGATTATCTTCCAAAATTTCAAGGATTAACGGTTCTATTGCGTTTTGCAACAGCTCCAGATAAACCTCACCAGTTAGATTAGTATTCAAAAAAAGAGGCCCAACGATGTGGTTGCCCAGGATACCTGCCCAAACATTCACCTTCTGGGGAAATTGGTTATGTGTTTCACAAAACTGGTAAGGAATTGCGTCACTCCAATACTTCACATTCTGTGTATTTACATGTCCATTCAGATAGAAAGTACTTTCGTCACTAAAACAAATTGTTTTGACATAGTCTGGCTGTTGGTTAATTTTAGTTTCCATATTTTCACAAAATTCTAGTCTTCGGTCTGGGTCGTCGTCTGAGAGTTGATGAACCATTTTCAATTTGTATGGATGAAATTTGTTTTTTTTCAACACCCTGTGTACTGTACTTCGACTGACTCCACAGGTAGATGCAACGTGAGTTGTTGAAGAAGTAGGATTAACTATTACTTCTGCCAGTATATCAATTTTTTTTTCATCAGTAATTTGTGGTCTGCCAGATCGTTTCGCATCATTAATACTACCCGTTGTTCCAAACTTACGAAGAAGCTCCCTCAAATAAGTTCTCGAAAGAGGGCGATCGGGTAACCTCTAGAAAAAAAATGCGTTCTGCTGCATGAATATTTTGTCCAGTTTCACCAAGAATTAGGATCGCTGCTATTTTATCACCTGAAGCACGTTTCATTTCGCTTCTCGAAGCACTTAAACGTTCGGCTCACAACAGTTTAACAAATTATTAAAATGTACAAAAATATTAAAAGTACCAAAAGCTGCTAAAACAGTTGAACGTTCGATCAACAATACACAAATTATTAAATGTACAAAAACTTGGACAATTACAAAAACGTCGAATTAGGGAGACTAATAAAAACGTCAGCTCATTTGACAACTATCCAAAGGCGGAGCTTGAATTTGGAATTTTAGTATTAACTGATTTAATTCATCACAGCTTTGCGTTTTTCAAAAGCGAGTTGCCAAAACTGCCATAAACACAAACAAAATTGGTATCATTGAATAGGTTTTTTCGATACCTTTTAAAAGAGGTGTCGCTTGCCGTAGGGTTCCATTCAAAGTTATTGTTCACAATGGTTTTGTGACGTCATCTTTGACGATTTCGTCATCTATCATCACTAGTACAACCTTTAATATTCAGTTTCCAAATTTCACTTGTTTATGTGTAATCGGTCCAAAAATAAGAGGGGGGAGGGGACTTTTGAGAAGAACACTGTATATATCGAATATATTCAGCCAATATATTATTATTATTATATCTATATAAATATATCATCTATTGTTCATACTCAAAAAAAAGATGTATCAATAAAATGAGTGTATATCGACTTTGATTTTTATTTATTATATAGAAAAACTTTGAATAAAATGATGGCAGCTCTGTGTCATCACTTCATTCGATGTTTACCTGAATTGGAATAGAGACCAGTCCAGACAAGTTCAGACTTGTCTAGACTTGTCTGAAAAAGTCAAAAAAACGGTGACGTCATTCAGTCTCACCCTCGAACATCAGCGTTATTTGTGTGTAACCTCACTTCTAGAGAAAACGTAACTCCCAAAATCCAAATTAGGCAATCCATACCACGTGACCCAATTGGCGGTTGTTGGCACACAAACTGATAATCGCCATGAGAACAACATTGTCAGTGTGAACTTTCAGCTAGTAAAAGTGTATTTTTGGTTATTTTCGGAGCTTTTGTGTTGTTAATTAATAATATTCAGATGGAGAGTGATTACCTGGAGGCACTATTGTTGAAAAGCAGAGGCTTTGGTGAACGGTATACTTGAAAATACATCCCCATCTTCTGTTTACATTTTTATCAATATATTTGTTACAGGTATAACATAAAGTCGAGGATTGATCAGTGATTTAGATCCTTTTTACACTGAATATTTCTGAACTGAATTTTTGGTGCTCCTCTTGTTACGAATATGGATATTATTTCGTAGGTATTTGCTTTTTACTCAGCTTTCCCAACTGCAGGTGAAGCCCTATACAAGTTTAGAATCCATACATATATATATTGAATCTGGCTTCGTTGTGAAGGTGAGAACGAAAATTCAGAATCATTTATATATTTTAGTTAGTCTAGTATATTTTTTCCTAGGCAGCAGGTTTTTTCTAATGGCAAATCTTGAGTCATCGAAGTGAATAATTATAAATTAGGAATAATAATACATAATAAGCAATTTATAACTTCTGATCTGATCTATTATGTTTATTGCCACATTTGTTCATTATAAGAGACATTAATATTCAAGAACATTACGTCTCAACTTTCATAATAGTTCTTTCTAATCAACATAACTTTTTTTCAGGTCAAGTATTCACAAAAGGCAAATTAAAAACCTTCAGATGTTTGGTGCATAATTGAAAATGATGAAAGCATTTGTACTGCTCACTGTACTTGTATGGCCGAAAACAGTGAAGTAGGTGGTCATATTGGTGCTATATTAGAGGCAATGTCACGCACAGATATGGAAGCTGTGTGGCCAATGCCATCCAGTCAAAAAATTCATTGGACGACTTGCCTCTTGCTCAGTTTTAAATGAATATAGGTATATAAATTAATGTTTGTTTATTTGTTGTTTTACTGATTCAGTTGATTACTCTTCATTTGATACCAATTATAAAAAAATCAAACAATATTGATATTTGTATATAGTACAATTTCGATAAATATCACGATATATCCAATTTTCACTGTTAATAAATTACAATACCCTTTGAGGGTTGTAGACGATGTGGTTACTTGATAACTCTCGTTTCGGATGTAGATCGTCTTAATGTTCTTGAAAAGGTTTTCACGATGTTTCGAATGTTTGTATCTGCAATCGTCTGAATACAGTATTCACATTCGAAACATTGTGAAAACTTTTTTAAATACATTAAGACGATGGACGTCCGAAACGAGAGTAATCAAATACAACACCCTTCACAAGACTTGATCGAGGCTTTCGATAATTGCCTGAAATATATAAAATGGGAAGGTTGAGACTGAAAGACTATTTCTAAATATTTTTATTTATTGAGTCACCAGAATCCCAAAACTTTGTATTCCAGTAATTCAATAACAATACTTATAAGAATGTTGTTTGAGGAGGTAGGTACATATATATGAACATTCATTTGCAGTTTTCTATACTTTTGAAGTGGAAAATATATCAATTATCTATAATATATATATGAACTTTATTTGAAATGGGACCTCCTGATGTACAATAGTTCAGAGATATACAAGTAGGCAAAAGCATACAAATCGTAGGAATAAATCAAATCACAAAAGTCTGAAGTTATAGGTATCCATGACGGAATGTGCACACAGGGTATGTCTGCTGCAGCTTCTCTGATACTTGATTTTCGAATCCGTAAGATCTTCTAGGTTGATTGCAACTAACCATAGAGCTCTTCTCCTCCTCGATAAGTCATTTTAACTGGTCAAAAACTTATGATTTGAAACTGTAGACACCGAGTGAAACCCGACTCTATCCCTGTCGTGACGGGACCCACAGTTAACTACACTGCTAATAAGGGGCATTTTTCTTCAGTTGAAGCACGAATTGTAGTCCAAAATTGGAAAAACTACTTAAATTCGCACAGAAAATCACAAAATAAACACTTTTACCACTTTTGTCGCTCATGACGAATTACAATGTGTGCCAACAGCCGCCATATTGCTTTCGTTTTGACAGGTCGATGGATTGCCTAATGAGGTGGAGATTCTAACCTTACTTTTTCAAACATAACCCCACTTTTAGAGGAAACATAACCTCAAAATTCAAATGCGGTGGGGAGGAATCCTTCCCATACCCACTTTTGCATTAAATTGTGGCCGCTACGTTCCGTCCACTAAAAATGCTAATTGGGAAAGCTTCACTTTCCATCTGTAACACCCTTTATCTCGAGAACTAGCCGGTCGATTTTTTTATGCCCATGGACACTTTTGCCGAGGAAGTCAAAATCTACAACATACCAAAAATTCAGGTAATTTAACCGAAAGCCATCCTATCATTTCTCGAAATCGCCGTGTCTATTCATAAAAGAGTTCAGTAATGACGCTGAAACGTTTAGCAACTCCCAAGGTATTTCGGCTATTTACACGAAAAGTCCACTGTTAACAGATTATATAGGTACCGTGAAGTTGCCACTTCAGCAAGAGTGTCAGAATTCCCCTTATCCCATCTGTTATTCCTGGCCTAAGTTCAACAAAACAATTAATCAATCAACGCACCTTTATTGGGGTGAGCGTTTTGGACCATTATAAGGGCGAGCTTGGGGGCGTCCTCCTGTATTTCCGCCTCCCTCGACGAGGTATATAAGGTAAACATCGTAGCCAAACAGCGGAGCTTCATTTTACCCCCCTTGAAAAGGTCAGGGGTGGTTTTGGCTGTGATTGTTGACTGAACGGTCTCCAAGCCCGGCAGGGCGTCGAAGTGAACGATGGATTTTTGTATGTGGACGTCGAAGCTCGAGTGCATCTGTAAAAAAGGAGAATGAGAATTCGGACTTTCAAGAAATTACTCTTGCACTGTACTGTAGGATTTTCAATGAATTCAGTGAAGACGGCATTAGGAGATATGAGGGGTGATCAATTTATTAAAAATTGTTTGAATGGAACTGGAAATCTATTCCATCAACTGAGCTTCATGAGCTTTACTGAAACAAATTCATGAATGAGAAATCATACAAGTTAATTAGGTCTTCGTCCTTTTTTCATATTTTATATTTATAGACCAGGGCTGAAGCCTTTGAAAATGGTAAAAAGTGAAAAAAAAATAATAGCAGGAAGAAACCCATTGTAAAAGAAAGAGAATATAACAAAAATGAAGGAAAAAATAATTTACGGGCGATCTGAGGTCAAAAGGCAAAGGGCAAAAAATGGTTTATCTCTATTTCCGGAAAAACTACCAGTCCTATGGAAAAAAGATAAATGGCAAAGTTGTAGGGTATAAAAAGATCTAGAACTTTTGTATCAACACTTCTTTCACATAACCCCAAAATGTATGTAAAAAATTGAAATAACCAAGTTTTTGGTTTTTCATTTTTATCTTTCCCAAAAAAAAAGTTTTTTTTCACGAAATTTGGTGAAAACTTACCTTTTCATGTCCCAAACACAATGTAATTTTTCTGATTTGAAATATTTATTTTTTCACCTTATTTTGACTTAATATCGAAAAAACACCCCAATTTTATTTCAAAAATGCTCCCGTCAAAATATCAACTTTTTTAAAAAGCTCGGTGGGCTTTTCGTTCGTTGAAATCTCTTCTTTCTGATGGTATGAAGAAAAATATACATTACAAAAGTTCTCAGAAAATGCAAAGAAACGTAAAGCTAATATTTAATAAGACATCTACAATATTTTGAGAAAGTTGTAGAATCTTTAAATTATATGCGTAGATGCCTATTTATTGCTATTTCAAGATAACTTATATACCTGAGTGACCTACGGAAAATTTTAGCCCATCAAAAGGTATTTCATAGAGAAGTGGGGAAGGGGGTAGGAGGGTCTGGGCCTTACTACCTGTTATTTCTTTGCATTTTCTGAGAACATTCACCATAGTAATGTGTATTTTTTATACTATCAGGAAGGAGAGATTTCAACAAACAAAAAGCCCACCGACTTTTTTTAAAAAGCTGATATTTTGACGGGAGAATATTCGATTGAAAATTAGGGTGCTTTTTCGATATTAAGTCAAAATAAGGTGGACAAATAGATATTTTAAATCAAAAAAACTACAGTGTGTTTGGGACATGAAAAAGTAAGTTTTCACCGAATTTCGTGAATAAAAAAGTTTTTTTGTAAAAGATAAAAATAAAAAACCAAAACTTGTTTATTTGAATTTTTTACATACATTTTTGGGTTATGTGAAAAAAGTGTCGATACAAAAGTTGTAGATCTTTCCATTACCTACAACTTTGCTTCCAAACTTTTTCCCATAGGATTCGTAGTTTTGTCGGAATTCAAAATAAACCGTGTTTTACCCTTAAAAACTCACCCCCTTCCACTTACCGACATGAGATCGCCCGTAAATTATTTTTCCTTTCATTTTTGTTATATTCACTTTCTTTCCAGAAGGGTTTCATCCTACTATTATTTTTTTTGGTTTCAAAAATTATCGACCCTGGTCTATTAAGTATCGCTTAGGAAACGTTGATATAGCAGTAGTAAATTTTTACCATTGATAAAACTGTTTATGTGTTCAAATAATCGTAAGACTCTTCAAGACATGTGAATCAACACATTCTTTTGTTGGGAAGTACTGATGAAAACCGCTAAAGGAAAAATCCCATTTAACCCAATTAATAGAGACAAAGAGAGAGGGGTTACCTTACAAACGGTCCGGTAGTTCTAAATTTTTGATATATTGTCTAGAATGGTTATTAAATGTTCAAAATGCAAAATGCACAATTCCCCCCTCTCCACGCCAGCCGCCATTTTGAAAAAATTGAAAAAATCTAAACTCTCTTGAGATTTTTGCTTATATCTTCGTTTCGGTGCATTATAGCTACAAAAAAGCTCCAACCAATGTTGAAAAGAATGAAATTTCCTATGATTAACGTTCCAGATTCTGTTTCTAGCACTGATAGTTACGGAGATATGCTCTTTTGAAGAAAATAAAAAAAAATCGCATTTACCTGAAATTTGTCAAACTTCTAACTTTAGAAAGCTGTAATTCAGGTATGGCCTATTCTAGGTTAACAAGTATCCTAATAAAATTTGTAGGTAATTTATTCACCTACAAAAAACATTCATTTTTTTCAACCAACTCTACGTAGTGAGGGGTAAACATAAAAATTAAAACGACGGCATTTTGCTTTTTTTGGCTATTGTGACTCCACATTGTATCTTAAAAAATTCATCAACTATTTTCCAGTTTTGGCTTGGATTTGGAGTTTATAGCAATCCTACTTGAGTTACTTACATGTTACAGCGTAATGCTCATGAGGCAGCTACTATTTCACTTGAGTGAGAGGAGATCTTCAATTTCAAATAACCCACCAACACAGCAGATACATTTTTCAAAGATTCATTTATTTAAAGAAGTAAGAACAGGAGGCAGTAATATTCATACAAAAATCGGTAGTAATTGAACTAAGAACTGAAAAGAAAACAAATCCACATGCGCTTCGCTCGTTTCGTAGGGGGTGAGTTAATGAAGTCGGGGTCTTCATTTTCGTCAAACAGTGAAGTAACTAGATCGGCGTCGTCTTCGACGTTGACGATGACTTCATTCCTGTTATCACATTCTTGGCCAAAACAGAATTTTGAAAGGCGGAACACTTTAGGCCCGCCTTTCTACAGCCACATGCCCCATACAGCCAGTTGTGCACCTGCATGAGATGGCCTTGAGTAGGTTTGGGGGAGCTACTCATCCTGATGAGATCCGTTCTTCCAGCTTTTCTACACCAGCCCCACTCGATAGGGTCTTTGACAATCTCCATCCATTCCATGACCTGGTGGTATGTCCTCAGGAAGTGGAAATGTACTGCGTCAGTGGTCGGATGAAGCTTAGCCAGATTGAGCTTGGAGGTACTTGTCTTCAATTTGCTATAGTGAAGGGAGCTCAACGACTGTTTTCTACTGCCACCATACAAGGATACCAAGATTTTCTACCCTGCTGCTGAAATTTCTTGGGGACTGGCGGCAGAGTCCACGAACCTCTCCGGCTGCTCCAGCAATGATGCGTCTTTCCTAAAAAATTGGCAGAATTTATTCCTCCCAAACCCAAAAATGTTTGAAGTGGTTTCATATTGCGTACATGAGCGAAATATAGCCTGTTGTGTTGTAGGAAGAGGCGGAGTAGATTGCGTCTGGATGTTTTCCTCTCGCTGGTTTTTTGAGGTATACATTCTTTCCTGCAGGTGTTGTGCCAGTCAGCAGGACGAGTAGGTCAATGTCCTCCCCGACAATGATGACGTCGTCGTACGTGGGGAAGAGGCATTCAGCTGTGGCAACTATCAACCTGTCAGCATCTTCGGAAGCTTGGTCTGTGGCTATGTTTGACGCTTGCATTTCACTGGAAAGCAGCTCCGCGTATCGGTCTTGGTTTCCTTCGTTGGCCAGGAACTTATCCTGATGATGAGTTTGCCTTGTACCTTCTTGCTCGTTCAGTAGTCTTGGTCCCTTGCTGAGAAGGATCTGTAGTGTAGCCATCAAAAATCACCCCATCACATCGGTGACTTGACGTTATCCTGGCAAATTCCTCCAAAGGTCGAGCTTCTGTTCCATACAACCTTGTGAAGAAGGTACCCACCATCAATAGCGACCATGGAACGTTTTTTCAACTTTTTGTTTACTTCCCATCCGTAGAGTTGGTTGATAAAAATGTACATGCATTCTGTAGGTAATTAAATTCCCTACAAATTTTACAATAATACTTGTTTTCCTAGAAAAGGCCATAACTGAATTACAGCGTTCTATAGTTCGAAGTTTTACGAATTTCCAGAAAATGCGTTTTTTGTTGTGCATATCTCCGTAACCATCAGCCCTAGGAAGGAAATTTCATTCTTTACAACATTGACTGGAACTTTTTTGTAGCTAAAATGCACTGAAACGAAGATATAAGGGAAAATCTGAAGAAAGTTCCGATTTTTTTCGGTTTTTCCAGTATAACAGCTGACGCGGAGAGGAAAGAATTGTGCATTTTGCATTTTGAACACTAAATAACCATCTTAGACAACATATCAGAAATTTAGAACCACCGGACCGTTTGTCTATTTATTGGATTAATTTGGGCGTTCAAATTTGACTGGCTCCAACTAGTTCAATGAGACCATCGTTATGACAATCGGTAATTTCAGTCTAAGATTCCTTAAAACCCTGGGGTATTCACTGATTCGATTTTGTTCAGAATTTAGAACAAATGAAAAACGTTAAATTATGCTTAGAACTTCATTAGTAGATGGCGCGGTTGAGCAATGTTTGTTGTTTGTGTCACGCAAAATGACAAACTTCAAACCTATGAAATTTTATTTTCTGTCAACATTACTTCATGCAAAAAATTTTGAATTGATAGTTTACAAAGATTATAGTTCTACGAACAAGATCCCGCTCAGAACAGTTGGCGCGAAAATGAGATGAAATCCTCGAAACTTACTACAATGTTTACATCTGTCTCCCAAAAATCAGATTTTTCTTGAAGTCTACCTGGCGATTTTTTCAGAGTAATTTCTTCTCAAATGGCCTTTTTGGCATCATGGAAACTTCCACGATGGATTGAGAAAAGGTAGGAGAGTGGACTGATGTCTCTAGATGATAAATTATCTTGAAAATTGAGGGGATTGGAAAAAGTCCCCGATGACATTGTTCCATTAAACTTTCCGATAAAAACTATTACCAAGCCATTCACTGCCCATCTCTGCCGGACTATTACCTCTCTAACAATCTTCTGACATAAACAAAATCAGAGAGTTCATTGTAGATATCATAAAATCTGTTGAAGTTGAGAAATCGATGAATCCTGGTGTGCCACAGTCTAGGCTGCTTCCAGCTATCTTAGAATGAATTCTCCGGAAAAGGTGAGCCCTACTAACAAAGGTGAGTTAAGAAAACAATAATCTGAATGCTTCTTTTATTTTTCAGTAACATGATATAATCGGAGAAGGAGGGCGATCTAAGCCAAGCAGTTGTTCGGAAGAACAAGGCCCACTCCCAAGATCGATAAGGCTAATGAATATGATAAAGATAATTATCACTTTTTCATAAACACATGAATTTCACAAGTAAGCGTGGACTTTTCATTCTATGAAAATATCTTGATTTTAGCTAGTGAATTCCGAACCGTCACAGAGGGTCCCATGGCTCTTTGGAAGAAAATATCCACTATATTTAGAATTTTCCAATACTTTTAGTCAGAAGATTGTCATCTCATGGGGAATTTTGTATACAAAATATATAAAAAATAAATATAAAAGTAATAATAAAATTATTTGACTTGCTAGTTACTAGATTCATTACAATCACAAGTTGAAAAAAAAAATTACAATGGGCAAGGTATTTTAGAAAAGATTCAAATTAATTTATACATATACGAGTTATTCTACTAGTAGTGGAGTAATATTATATTTTAGCTTCAGAAATTTAGGGGACTGCGGGAACTTTTTACTGTGATGATGTAAGGAACAACATATAGAAAGTTACCAACCGTAAAGTGTGTGCTTAATTTATTATTTAACAAATAAGTTGCAAAATTACATTGTTTATTGAATATCCAAAAAATATATAAACATTTCTGAAAACTGATACTGTCATTCGATAGAATGAAAGATTTTACATGAAAAAGGTATATAAATATTTTTCTTAAATGAAAACTGTAAGCTGCAGATTTTTTTTTTCTAACGTACGAAAACTTTTACGCGATTTTTTGTTTTCTCCGAGATGTACACATGAATAAAAAATAGGTAGCTGTAAATTATCATTCACGAAATCTACCTTCACGACTCGCCACATCATCGTTTTTTCAATGTCATATTCTGGTTCAGCGACCTCAAAAACCCCTATGCATCAATTCGGGTAAGATTGTTATTCATTGTTTAAACAATTAACGCACGAATATAAGTTCGTAACTTTTTTCTGCAAGCAATTTCTGAGTAATATGGGAAGGTTTTAGGAAAATCCATGGAGTCCTCCAGGATTCCAAAATAATGCATGATTTGAAGCTATTTTTACTCCGCTATATGAAAGTAATTTGAGTGCTTGCGATAAGATAGTCATGTTGTCTGCCAAAATAGTGAACATATCTTAATTTGTCCAAAAGCTAGGCTGAGAGGTTATTTCACTCAGGATTCGAACCAATTGAAGTTTCGTTCTCTGAAGCTGTAGAGATGAAGCTCACGTAACAGACAAAAGCTTTAGATATGTCGCAAAACACTTCCTTCAGTCTAGAATATAGATTTTTCAACAGAGACAGAAATACATAAGTACCAACTCGGTGGAGCCGTATCAATAGAAAATTAACCATACAAAATAAATTGGTAAGGTTCATAATTAGAATTATTTCGGAGCACCTCTCAAAAATTCTATATAAAACTGACATAAGTACATGGAATAGTTTGTTCTAAAATATGTTACATCGATCGATCAACCTCAAAATATTTCACAACGAATTGACATAACCTTGAAGGCGACAAAAGCACAGTCACAGAACGGATCAGAGACACAAATCACAAAAACACCCTGTGTGGTCTTCAATTAAGTTTACTGAATTATGACAAGAAACGACGACGGCGCCATCTGAAACTCTAGATAACTCCCTTTATCAAGTGGACTGGTGTCCCCCAGTTTGTCCCAATATTTTACAGGTATAAGTGAATACACCATGGTTTTTAGACATCTTATTTCAGTCCCAATAACGTCACCACTGATATTCATCAACTCGTCTGTTTCTGGAAAAGGGGGATGTAAAGAGAACCAACTCATCAATGTTGGTCCATTTTTTAACTAAGCCCAGGTAATGACACAATTTTGATGGTGATTCGTTCTCACATTTCGACACAATCGAAGCAACTCTTTCTTCAGCAGTCTTACCTCGACATCATTAATATACCATGTCACATTCATGGCTGGAGATGAGCCTGGGGTCGTACAATTGGCCCGCAGTTCTGCCCCTGGCGCCATTTTCTGGACTTCCGTCTTTAGAACGGAACCATCTTCAGGGACATCTGGAACAAACACAAACAGATGATTTGGCATTCCATCAACTGTCATCATGATGAGAGAGTCAACTTTTGATCTGTATAACTCCCAGCTCAAATTTTGGGTTCTGTAGAAAAAGCTGTAATGCTACACAACACAACAATGATTCTTTTTTTGCAGCCAGAACTTTGACTTGCCTCTGCGCAACCGAAAATGGCATTTTTTCCATTTCCTTTCCCGCGAATGACTTGAAAGCAATAATCAATGTTGGACAACTCGCTGTTTGGGTATGTATACATTTCTTATTGAAAATGCCGTACAATTCCAACCAATCTTCACTGTGAACCTTTCTACTCCGAATGATTTCTTGAACCGCCTCCACATGCCGAAACCGAAAGGCAAGAAACTATCACTTATAATACCACAAGAGCTTCAAAATTATCGGGTATTTCCCGATAGGTTCGTTGCAAACAAATTAAGGAGTCAAGTTTTTCAGGTTAAAAAATCACGAGCGCGAAGCGCGAGTGATTTTTCCTGAAAAACTTGACGACTTTATTTGTTTGCAGGGAACCTTGAGGGAAATGCCAGATAATTTTGAAGCTCGTGGTATTCGGGGGATTATTTTTCCGTCCCAAAAAAGTTGTAAATTGGTTCCAAACTGTTTTTTTTCTCTTCTCCGTATTAATGGGAACATTTCCTTTGACTTTTTTATCGATGGTGGACAGAGAACAAACTCCAAATCGACTCATTTTCATGCAAAATCTCCAATTGTCACAATTGAATTCAACCTGTCAGTTTGAAGTGTGGTTAATTTGACTGGATCATGTTTTGTTTTTTATATATAGCAACTACCAGAGAAAATTTTCAAAAAATTATCAGTATAATACCATGTAGGTTGTACCACGTGACGTCGAATGGTGCAATTCTATTGGTCGATATTTGGGTCGGAAAAATAATCGTGATAATTTATAATCTAGAATGAATATTTTTCAAGGTAAACAATACCCTTAGGTAGGGGAAAGGGGGGCACATTCATTATATTTGAATACAAACTTGCATATTTTTTTCATTTTCAATTGATAGCGACATATTCTGATAATGTGGGCAAAAACAACTATGAATATAATACATTGATTTGAGAAAAATGTGTCAAAAGGTTGAAACTGCTTCTCCGGAGGAGGGGCAGTTTTAACCATGCGGTGGGGCAGATTCGACAGTAGAGAGTGTGACTAAATAAAATGTTCTGATATGTTAGAAAGTCTTATATTGATAACATTCTTTACTTACAAATATGATCAGTTATACACTTGAATTAATATTGAACAGAAGCAAAGAAGCTGTTCGAGCTGTTTTAGCTGAAGTTTAAAACGATATCATCACGTTTGACAATAGATATATCATCAAGCAGTGGTAGAAAAATTCATTCAATGACTTTTTATGACGTAAAAATTTAACTTCAATTTCAGTTGATTTTTCAGATATTACCCTGGCTATATAGTAGATTACTTTAACTTTGGTACAGAATTTTACCAATACAAAATCATTTTGTGAACATTTCATCTTTCCAGATGTAATGGTTTCTTATTATGTATGCCCCCTATAGAAAGCATCAAATTTGTCAATAATATAATAAATTTTTTCAGATGTAAAATTGATCAAACAGATTTTGCTGCTACCTCAATTGATTCCAGCTAGGGGCAGAGTGAAACTGAGTAAAGAAACTTGGAAATTTTCTGGAATGGCAGGATTTCCATTTCCATTTCTATTTGCTCAAGTTGGTTAACTCCAGAGTGTTTTCATGATTTCAGGTCATTATGGGAACATTTTCAATGTAAATGCTTGCTAAAATATTCCGATATTTTTTTTATTTCTTGACCAGTGAAATATGTTTTTGATTCAGATCGAAAAGACTGAATGTTCTTCTAAAAGTTGTTTTGTTTTCATTTCTCTGTGATCTCATAGTATTAAATATCAGTTTATATTTTTTCTTCAAATTCAATAAATAAAAATACATATTGTTAACCAAAAAATTGTATTTTTTAGTTGTTTAATGCCAAAATTTCGTTTTACTATTATGTTCATTAAAACTTTTTCATAGATACTGTTTTTCAAATCATTTTGAAAAAATACAATGTGAATTATTACGCATTTTGTCCCTGTTTGTACATCAACATGGTCTTCAGAATATTTGCTCGATTTTAATTGAATCTCTATTATTTCTTCACAATTACCTATCATGGATATTTTCTACCAAAAACTATTGTATAACTATTTTCCATCAGCACTCAAATATTTCTGACAACTACACAAAGTTGATGGTCAAATAACTTCAATTTACTGCTTGCATAATCACAACATATACAGGGTGTTAGTAAAATAAGTGCGACAAACTTCTGGGGTGAAAAAATAATGACAGTTTGCTATATAACTTTTGCCTTCAAATGCTTCGTTTTACGAGATGTTTTTTCCTAAAAACTGACTATTTATTTATTGCTCTGAAACCGGTCGAGATATGCGAATAAAATTTAGTGAGTTCTAAGTGGTAATTATTGCGCATTTTTTTATATGCAATTAGGAATTTTATGTTCATCATTGGCGCGCATACGGGCAATGATCTCACTTTTTTTGAAGAAAAAAATGGTACTCCACTGAGATATTTCAGATTAAAAATTATTTTTGATTATCTCGTTCTATTTGTGACAAAAAATCTTTTTTTTTTATAGGGCGCCGCTTTTATGCAAAAAAATAAAACATCTTAACGCGTATTTTTCATTTCTTCAATACATTATCAAGAACTATCTGATACAATAACGTTAAACCAGAACAATAACAGAAAATAACACTCATAAATAAATAGGCGCGAAACTACAAAAATGTTCAAAATGACCTCCCTCAGACGTGATACAAGATTCAACTCTTCGCCTCATTGATTGTCGTATTCGCGCAAATATTCCTGGTGTAATTATTATTGTCTCCCAGCCGGATATGATTTGATTCCTCAGGTCTTCAACATTTTCGACGGAAGTGGAATAAACGAATGACTTGAGAAAACCCCAAACTCAAAAATCTAGAGGATTTAAATCCGGAGATCGAGCAGGTCAATGTTCCGTACCTCCCCTATCCAACGATTTAGATATACTGTATCTGAGTGATTACGTACAATAATGTCAAAATGGACTGGTGCACCATCATGCATGAACCAGAAGTGTTGTCTACCCTTCCAGTAGGAAATTAAGGTAAGAGTTGCCTGTTAGTCGTTGCGGGAGGAAATATGGACAGATTAAATGATCATCAAGAACACCAAGCCATACATTTACTGAAAACTGATGCTGAAAATGAGTTTCAAAGATTCCATGTGGATTTTTCTCAGCCCAGAGGTGATTGTTATGGATTTTCGTACAGACCGTCGTCCAAAATTAGCCAAGTCGGTAAACAAAACGCCATTCAAAAAATTAGGAATTTGAGCGAATTGATGAAGAAAAAATGGTAAAAAACTAGGTGCGGAAAAAAGACTCTAGGTAGTAGAGCTTGCACACGTTGAATATGAAACGGATACAATTGCTGTTCTTCAAAAATTTCAAATACAGCGAAGTTGCTTACATTCAGTATGTTGGCAATTTTTAGAGTACTTGTTCCAGGTGACTCCGCCATTAACTCGAGAACTGCTTCTTCTAGTTGCACAGTTCGTATTTCTCGAGGGCGCCCGCAGTCAGCCGTTTGTTTCTCAAATGTACCATTTTCGCGCAAATGTTGGAGAAGACGAGCAAATATTGTGTGATGGGGTACCCTACGTCCTGGATACAACTCAGCATACAATCGTCGAGCTTGCCGACCATTTCCATTACTTCGACCATAGACAAAATGCATGTCTGACAATTCCGCATTTGTATAATTTTCCATTCTCTTCGATAAAAGACAAATTAATTAACCATTATCATTAATGTTATACCAACCAGAAGCTTAAGAATGACGAAACGATCATTTGATAATTCGTTGAAATATTCGTATTTAATAGAATGTTGACAGTAGCCTACTAGCATCGCTAATAGATAATGTATTAAAGTAATGAAAAATACGTGTTGAGATGTTTTATTTGTTTGCATAAAAACGGCGCCCCATACGGAAACAATGCAGGAGAGTTTTTTTTGTCACAAATCGAACGAAGAATTCACAAATGATATTTCATTTGGAATATCTCAGTGGCGTACCATTTTTTTCTTTGAAAAAATTGATATTATTACCCGTATGCGCGTCATTGATGAACATAAAATTCCTAATTGCATGTCAAAAAATGTGCAATAATTACCTCTTGAAACTTACCAAATTTCATTTGCATACTTCGACCGGTTTCAGATCAATAAATAAATAGTTTTTAAGAGAAACTTTATCTCGAAAAACTAAGCATTTGCGGACAATAGTTATATAGCAAACTGTCATTATTTTTTCATGCAAAATTACCCCCTGGAGTTTGTCGTACTCATTCACTAACACCCTGTAAGTAGAAGGGCTATGTCACTACGAGCGCAACCCCTATTTTGGGGTGGGTTTTGGCGAGCGGTTGAGGGGGTGGTTTTCGGGTGGGGGTAGGGATGATGGTGGCGGTCATGGGCGGTTCGTTGTGGGAGGGGTTTGTGAAAAAGATGGCGGTGAGAGGGGTGGGGGTGGTTGTATGTGGGAGGGGTGGGGGGGATGAGTGGCCTGGATTGGTCGGAATGGTGGCAGCCATGTTGTGTATGGGAGTGTGTGATTGAGAGTGGGAGGTGGGGAGAGCTGTGATAGGTCGTGGGCGTGGTGATAGCCGCCGGCCGTTATCCAATAGCCGAGCAGCTTGAAATGGGGCAACCAATATCCGTCAACGGCATTGGTTGGGAGGAAGTGTCACGTGATCAGTGAATGACGGCGGCCATTTTGGAAAGTGGGAGGAGTCAGCGATGATGCGGTCATGACTCAACCGACAAGTCTTTGCAGGAATATTATCTACGTCAGCACTTCTTATCAGTTGTTTATTTAAGCGACCGGATATCGGCGGCATCCTTTGTTTACATTGAGATAAGATATCGGCGGCGGCATCCTTTGTGAAAGAGTTTGTTTACATTAACAAGATAAGAGAGTATGCAGCTGCACGCTCGAACCGTGGGATAACTTCATTCATATGATTACTATTCGTATTTGTATCTAAGCGGACTAAGGCACTGTCGGCGACATGGAAGCGGGATGGATCCGTTTGCATATTCAAGGTCAAATGATTTGCATCATCCAGTTCTGAGAATTTTGTCGAGTTGACAGTTTTCGAATTGCGCAGTAGGAAATTGATGTGGGTGACCGATCCCCACCGTCAGCTTCATTCTTCATCTGTCCTCTGAACTGTGAACATCGTTCTATTCAGTGCTCTCTTTCTTGCTCTCTGAGTTTGTGTCTGTGCATCTACCAAACATCTAAAAACGTAAGTTTTATTTTATTGTTTTCCTTTTTTTTTTTTTTAAAACCTTTTTTTGTAGGCCCTTTGATTTTTTTTTTTCTCAAAATCGAGGGGGGGGGTTTTTTTTATTTTTTGCGGGAGGACTGTTTTTTTTTAAACATTTTAAGGATTGTTTATTCATTATAGATGAATCTGAGAAATGCTGTGGGCAAACTACAGGGAAACCGATCTAAACACCCCTAAAAAGCCCCGCTAATCGAGAAATTGAGAGCAGCAAAAAGAATGGGGAAAAAAGTAGCCGATTTGAAACCAAATCAGTCTTCCTACCAAGGAAGGTATTCGAGGTGTTACAACCGAAAAAAAGACGAGTTTAAACCCGAGAATATT